>KZ308219.1:418332-428686 GCA_000376725.2 Ladona fulva | reverse complement strand
TAAATTATTAGGATTGAATTGTATTCTGTGCGTCAGCTGATTGGGAGGTAGTCATCAATGGCTTCAGCAAAAGTTAAGACTTAATATAAACCAAAGTATAGTGATATTCGTTACCCATAGTCTAATACACTAATACGATATTGAAAGTAACGTTAATATATATTATCGAGTGACTAACACGAATAGCATTATGATGAATGACACTATTTGTTAGTCTTCGTGTATCACTGTCTGCATTATATACTTTAACTAGCTGAAGTGCCCGCTTATTCTCGACGGGGAGAATAGAAGTCGGATTAAATATAGTATACCTATTTGTACATAAGAGAAAATAACTCTTGCATCTTAGTTTAGTCCAACGGGACAGGTTATCGAAAACAAACATTTTCTAATCAAAGTTGGAAGCCGAAATCTACAATCAATAATAAGAATGTGAATCTTTATGGAATTTCCTTCTTATAAAACATGTCTCAAGTTAATGTGCAAGTTTGCAAAATTTTCAAATTCTGGTTCTAATCGTAAAATTAATCGTAAAATATGTCAAGAGTCCGAACCGATAAACAAAAAGTTACTCCTCCATCTCCATTAATTTATTACGGTGCTACGTATGTTCGTTGCCCCTGCAATTCATCGCTACAAATTGTTCGTGACTGTAATAATTCAAATCTCTGAATAATTTCCTCCTCTTCATATCCTCAATTGCTTCCAAATGGGCCTAAATACTATGCGAAAATTGCTTGAAAAATGGGAAAATGTTTGAACTCGGAATCAACAATCACATTGGTCGTCAGGGGGACGGGTTGTTTACAACCTCAAAATTTCACAAAAGATTCGCATATTTTATCTAAATTCTCGCAATTTCGACAGTAAAGCTTTATTCTACGACAATAATAAGAATCTGTATTCAATTTCCCTTCTTTTGATACTTATTTTGACTTTATACGAATATTCCTTCTAATTTAATTTTGCAAAAGAAATAAAGTCTGTACCCGATAAAATCGAACTTTATATTTATTTCTTATGGAAATCTATCTGAACGATCTTGGTTCAAACCCAGCAAATTTTGCGAAAGAAAAGTTGACAGTGCTTCCTTCCGGCTCACGGAGAACACGTATACAAAGTTTGATGCAAATCGGACAAACGGTGTAGACTCCAATCGTGAACAAACAAACACACAAACCCACAGAATTTCTGCTTTATATATATAGATTACAGAGACCTAAATACGCTTTTTTACAACAAAAGGTCGATAAATGTGTATGAAAATCGATGTGGCGTTCATATGGCTCATAGTTCTAAATAAAACCCTTTCGACGTAAATATTAGACGGCGGCATAAATGGAGGGAAAATAATTGGAATTTGCATAAAGCGAATAACCAAATTAAAGATTTCCTTAATTGAAGATTAAAGACGGAGGTGAATATTTGTGAATTTATTACATTTGGAAGGACTAATAAGGGACCAAAAGAGGACAACGAATATTTGGAATGTGGCCACTATGCTCCACTATTGTCACGTCCCAGATTAAGAGGAAATTATCAAAGTACGAAATAACATAGTGACAAATTTCAGTTCATTCCCATCGTGTCATTAATCCTTTGAAACATAGTCGCACAATTAATTATTTCTTTCTTCTTTTTCTTCACATTTTCCCGTCTTGACTGTGAAATCATTTAGCATTTTCTTAAATTTCCTTCTGTATATATGCATAACGCAATCGGCTGGATGTTTATCACACTAATGATATAATATTCCTAGGATAAATTCCCACTAAATGGTCCAGAGAGGTGTCTATCCATTGCGTGGGTGAGATCGCAGTTTCCGCTGAGATGAATAACCCGCATTTTCCGTCACCTTCTCTCTCTTGGCGTTTTGCTTCCATTCGGCGCAAGTGTCACTCCCAAAGGCGAACATCCATTCCTCATCTTCCTCCGACCAAACTCGCAACCTTTCACGCGGATCCAGACTATGAAACTCGCCACGGTTCACTTCCTGCAGCAGTATAACTTAGTCTGCATCCCCAACGCCTTTTCGCCTCATTCACTCTGTCCCTCGGAGGCGTAGGAGCCCTTTATCTCCCCTCCGTACACCCCATTCCTCCTTCTCCCCTTCGCCTCTTCGTGACATTTGAGTTAAAACCATATTACGCGGCTTGTGAATGCGACGATGAACAACTTCGGACTCACTCGACCAAACGACTAAATTTTAACTTATTGTGCCTTTTATCGCCCTTTAAAGATCGATGAATTCATTTCGAAACTCTCACCACTGGAGACGGTGGCTCTCGCAAAAGGGAATACGAACAATCAAAACAGGAGAGGCATTTCTTTTGAATCACAGACAAATATGACTTCTTATTCGAGATGTGGCAATACAACTCTGTCGGTCTTACAAAGACATTTGTCGATATTTGATGAAGGCCAGTAATGTCTGTAATTGTCGGAATTAACTTCGGAGGGCAATGTGTGCTTAGATGTCAGTTTATTCTTTAAAATGCCACTAGATGCACCAATAAAAAGAGCTAAAATGTCGCTTAATTCAGGGAAAATATAGCTATAAAGAAGTTTAAAAAAATATGATGGCTTAAATTCGCTACTATAACTTAAATATCAGCTCATAAATTATACATAGTAAATGTGTTACACGAGTATTAAGTCTCTTAACAATTCATTTTATGGTTAATTAATTTTTAAATTGTAGTCAAGCATGCTTTGTTAAGGAGGGTAATAGAATATGCTCCGCATAGCGCGAGAAGTCGTTAAAACAGAACAATTGTCGCTAAAGAAAGGAAAATGTCGCTGAATCTAGAGAATAATCGCCAAATTGGCAACTGTGGATGTGTCACGTAGAAAATTTCGGCTATAAAACTGCAAGCGAAATTCAACATCAGAATTCAAACAGTAAGGAATATAAGGATAAAGGAAAGGAAGGTAACTTAGTAGGTTGTAAAACCTACGAAAATCCCAAAGGAATAACAAGTGTGAAAAATAGCGACACGACTGGGACTCGAATCCAGGTCTCCCTCTTTTTCAGTCTTGCTCACAAAGCATTCATTCCCTTAACAGTGTGAGATAGACGCGGCACGGTAGTTCAGTGGTTAGAATACCTGCCCGGAAAGTGGGAGACCTGGGTTCGAGTCCCAGTCGTGTCGCTATTTTTCACACTTGTTATTCCAGTAAGGAATATAGGAATTAGGTTTAGATTATGCTAATCGTAAGTCCCGTTTTGACGGGACTGTCCGGGTCAAGGTCCCACACAATTTTTCAGTTGGCCCGGTTTTAAATAACAAGTATCAAATAGAATACAATAGATATAGTATTCGATAAAAATCGTGGAGACGCATATTTCCGCAAGCATTTGACGCTTGACTATCTTAAAGTGTCTTAAAAATGTATGAAATGATTAATGTTCCAGGAAATAGGGATCGGAAATTTCTCCCCACGGACAGCCGTGCGGGTTAAAACCCCTGAAAAACAGAAATGAGAAATATCGACATGATAGGACGCAAACCCAGGTCTTCTGCTTTCTGGGCAGGTATTCTACCCACAAAACTACCACACCGAGTCAATTTCACTCTGTTAACGGGATTCCTTGCAAGAAAGGCTAGCGGGAGGCTTGAAAATGAGTCCCAGACAAGTCGATATGTATCACTTCTTGGTTTTAATTTCCCTTTTCTCCATCGCATTTATTACCTTTCCTCTTCGAATGCCTTCAGTCCTTCAGCATTCTTCTAACTTTCAATTCAACTAATTCCATTTCATATTCCTCATAGCAGGGGCGGATTTATAATTAGGTGCAACAGGCGCTAACTAGGAGGGCCTTAAACACGTGGGGGCCTCTATTAGACTGTGTTTATAAAGTCTTAATAAAAAATGTTCTAGTATTTTGCTTCAAGAAAGAATTGATACATGTTGAGTAAGTCTAGACCTAACGTTCATACATCTTGCATAAAAAATCTATTATTTATTGTAATTTACAGGAGTACTATGTATTTATTATGGTTTTCTGACGAAGTTTTTCTTAAATATACAATGCTTTCGAGCGTCAGAATATTTCTCTCACATTGGTATTGTTGTCATACTAAGGAAATTTCACTTTTCACTAAATATAAGATTTTTCGTAATGAGCAATTACACTTCCTAGAAAGTAATTATTTTTTCCTGCATCTGTAGAAAGAAAAGGAAAAAATAATTTTAATTTAAATCATAGTAAATCAATACGTTAAAAATAAATTATGTGTCGTTATAAAACGTAACTCATCAAATTCTGCCCGATCTATTCTGCCTGGTCAATTCCACTCTGTTTTGCAAGCAAGGCAAGTAGGACTTAATGATGGCTGAAACACCGGTCGTTCATCAAAAATACTGAGGAAAATGCTAAGTCCTATTTTCATATCTTCTCCTTGAATGTGATCAAGCGGACTTTGGGAAAGGCAAAGTGGATTTATACAACTGCCGAATATGAATATGCATTCGAATGAAAACCAGCTTTCCTACGAGATGATATATAATTGATATGCCCTATTAGTCT
Source organism: Ladona fulva (assembly GCA_000376725.2). NCBI lineage: Eukaryota > Metazoa > Arthropoda > Insecta > Odonata > Libellulidae > Ladona > Ladona fulva. The sequence continues at coordinate 424,155 of KZ308219.1, read as the reverse complement.
TGATGTATGATTTCCGGATACGAGGCTAAACTCATTACACCTTCCTTTTCGCATCATTCCGGCGACTAATTCTGGATTGCCATTTAGAGGCAAATTAATAAAGAAAGAGCCGTTTCAAAGAAGGATTCATTCCAAACTTTTCCCGTTCTTTGATTGTATCTCTGCCTTGCGAAAGAGGAGACTTTCATCAACGGCCGAAGAGGAATACCTCTAGAATTCGTTGCTCCGTTCCCATTGTCTTTTGGGTTCGAGGACTTAACATTGACTTATCTGAGAATATTTTGCTAAGATGTATAACGGAGAAAAAGCTGCGAATCCTACTGGGGAACGTTGGCTTCAAATCACGTTATCCTCATGAATAAATTCCTCTTATTTTATTCTCCCGACTCTATCTTTATGAATATCATCAGTAATCAGACCTTCATAACTGTTATTACGATTTTTATCTCTTTTCTCATGAACTTTAGAAGTAAATCGAGCAGAATTTCTGATGAGTTATGTTTTAAAACGACGAACAAAATTGCTTGGTAAAGGTATTTTGAGGTATTCATCGATTTGTATTGATTTAAATTATAATTATTTTTTAAATTCTCTATTTGCAGATGCAAGAAAACGAGCAGGTGAAACAATTTACTTTCTAGGTTGTGTAACTACTCATGAAAACAAAATCTTATATTTAGCTAAAAGCGAAAGTTTCCTAATATAGCCACTTTTTCAAGAAGAGAGAAATCTGCTAACTTGCGAAAATAATGGATACCGAAGAAAAACATAGCGGCAGTGCATTGAACTTCCTGAAATACTGAGAGGGACAGTTTAGAAACGGCAGAAATATGGATGCGGGGATTGGAATTAGTTGAATGGAAAGTTAGACCGAAACCCAAATAGTGTTTAATCCTACCAACTTTAGGAAACTTCCCTCTAACTTTATATTATTATTTATACTATATACTATATAGTAGAATACTTCTACTATATATTATATTCTACTATATATTTCCCTCTAACTTTATATTATTCCAATCTACGTGCCTTAAGGTATCCCTTGCCGACTAGTTAACTGAATCATTTATGTTTCTATTTGCCTGTTATACCAAATGCGAGTCTGAACTAAAATATATCCACTATTAGCAACCAAAAGCCCTCAAGAGGAGATGAGGAGTGAGGTATTTGCTGTACTTCCTGCACTTTCCGGGAGAATACTATGGCTATGAAGCTACCCGTTCTGCAAGACCCTTGGTCTTACCTACAAAGTCGATCAAAACAGCATTATACAATGGAATTTTCTGGCTCGATAACTTTAAATTAATATTTTGATCTAATTAATTGGTCAAAGCACCCGTCCGGAAAATGGAAGATTTTGGGTTCGAGTGCTGGTTCTGTCAGATTTTCTAATGTCAGTTTTCGCTTGAGATTTTTCTTAGGTCCACACCTTTACGTTCAAACCCACATTTACCCTTCTTCTCATATAGCTACGAGTATGTGTTAATGAAAAGAAGCACACTCAACAATTTTATCTTCATTTGATGGAATTGAAGGGGAAATGAGGAAATCTCTCTCCACCTCTCGTCTCATCTCACGAGTCGAAAATCACAGTGGCTCTCAATCGGTCGGCACTAAGATCCAAGTGAGGAAACTATTAAGAATTTCTTTCTCTAGCTTTGGAAATACCACTTCGCTAATCTTATGTGGTCCAACCACCACGTTCTTATGAATATGATGTTTACCATTTGTCTTTTGGTAAAAGGTAGAGAAAAAAGTGTCTTTAATTGACTTCTATCTCAGATTTGTTCATGGCTGTATATTATGAAAAGTACTTAGGTATGGTTAATGCTGAATGATAGCTCCAATAGAATTCCATGCTCAATATCCACATGTATTTTGCGGTTTTCTTATAAAGGAAAAATATGGTGCGAATACATATATGTATTTTCCGCTTGATTCTTATAAAATAATACCGGAGGACTTGAATTTTTCTTGTTTTGAGTAATCAATCGCCTCTCGAAAACTGTCACTCCAGATGAAGACTAAGAAACTGTTTTCTACCTGTAGTAAATTAACTTAAACAGTGACAGCTGATTGATTTGAAATTTGACATTTGAAAGATAAAAATTAAACAACACCCGTTGCCGAATTGCTCAAGCAAACACTTTGCTCATTTAGCGACGCAAAGAATATTATCTGTTCGGTGAGCTCGTTTCGATTCGTTTCGCACCTTATTTGTTAATAGTTTATTTATGTGTGACAGGAAATTGTTAAAGCGAACCGAGAATTATTTTCGGCTTACCTTCAGCAATAATTTAAGACACGTCGTTTTCTCTTCCCCCGTATTTCATCATTTTCATGTAAAAGGATACTGAACATAATTATCCCTAGGTTCTTTCATTAAACGAGCCGGAGTTTTGAATTTTAAATGGATCTTACAGCGGTGAAAAAAGCGAAGTAACACTTAAGGGGCTCTCCTTTAAAGAGATAATAATGTAATGAAGTTTCCCTCCCGTGCCCGATTCGTCACTTTCAGGGCATTGTAAATTTATAATGCGGAAAAGTTTCCCCGTTTCTTCTTTATCTTTAAGGTTTCATGAATTTTCATAACTTTATGCCTTCAAAGAACGTGTTACACGTGGGCTTGTTCCACTAATTTCCTGTCTCCCCTCCTCTCGCCTCCCTCACTTGATTTGCAAACAAGGCTCATCTTTACGAATGGCTTAATATCACCCGGAGGAAGTTTTACTCGAAGAAGCGGAAACCCTCTATCACCCCACTTTCACGCCCCGTCTATGCTTTTATTGCTATCCAATTTCTTTCATCCTTTATTCCTCTTCAACGACATTTTCGTACTATCATATCATGTATTTTACTCCTATTTTACTGTGTTGAAACTTCCACACATATCTTGGTATTCATTTTAATGCATTTTTGGTCTTATTGTATTTATTAATTCTATTTCAATGTTTCATCTTTACAGGTTCAAAATCTTTCCCGCATTGTTATAAGCCTTATCAATGAATTTTTGATATATTTTTTCTTTTAAGCACCTTCAGGTCTTTTCAGAACCTTGAGATCTCTTCGGGTCAGGATAAAATGTTTTTTTTTCGAAGTTTAAAATGCAGCTATTACTACAAGTAAATTTCGCACACCACCCTTCTTGTGTGTACCTTCCTGCTGTGAAGATTTTTTTCGAAGTACTAGACTTGGGTTTTTTAATCCTCAATGTATTACTTCCTTCTTTTCTCTTATATAATGCTTTATTTTCCTGAATCCTTATCTTCTCTAAAATGGCAAAGGGTTACGTGTAAGGGGAAACTACACAGCCTCAATCTATATCTCAGTAAAGTCGTGTTCTATTTAAGCTTCTAAGCTTTGTTCCTCTCACCGCTCCTACCGTATCCTTTATATTACTCTTCTATTTTTCAAGAGAGTTGACACTTTCACGCCCATCCCTGGATTTTCATTATTCAACCGACTCCTTAATTAGAGTTTAACAGAAATGTGAATTTCGCGGGATTTAAGCATACAAATAAACCTACTTATAACTCACAGGAATTTTCTTCTTCACCTTTTCATAAATGCTTGTGAATATTTTAATGTCATTGCTTTCTTCGGCTTACTCCTCATTCCGTCGCTCCTGTTGGATCCTATTGCATTCTCTAAATCATAGATTTAGAAAAGAAGTACGAATTCACGTTGTTCCTTATTAACTTCTGAAGCTAAAGCATCTAAATCTAGCATAATTAACCCTTCCACATGCCGAAAGGCGGATTGCGGGGTATCAAGACTTTGTAGCTGTTTGTAGCTTTGTACGTACATCATGTTTGTTGCTAGAATTGGTTGCTTTGTTTATTTATAACGTGGAAATGGATAGGATTCTATGAAACAGTTTTGCAGTTCCAAAATTAATTCTAGTTAGCATTGTTTCGACGATATAATAACGGAGTAGCAGTTGATGCTATGCACAATTCAGTAATTTAATTTTGTTGTTAATGTGCAATGCATCGCATATTGTGGCAATTTGTATGTTTCTATAATGCGAATGCGTTGCCACTTGACTTCAACAAACTGATTTCGGCAAACCTTCCGCTCAGTGGAGACATCGACTTCCCACCACTCGCATGCGACGCTCCAGTCGTTAAACATCTCCTACACAATGCTAAAATGCCATTCCGACGCCGACTTAATTGGAAACGCATCCTCAAATCTTCTCATTCTTTCTGGCGCAAACGGTGCGTACGGGAGTGGAGGCGTATCTAAGATTGCCGTCGAGAGATATGGAGAAGGAACCGTCTGTAGCAGCTGTTGGGAAGGGATTGGATCGGAGAATTCGGCGCTAAAGCAAGGAAACTTATCAGAAAGTGACGGACCCAGACCCGCAGTCGTTTCGGCAAGAGTGATATGCAGTGGTAAAGGTCAACCCCTCGACGAGTAGACCCCCGACTGGGGGCAGCCCAAATAAAGGCCATTAATCTGGCAATCAATCGCTTCGTTCCCCCCCTCGGGGTGGATATAGGGGGGGAATGGGGGAGGATGTGTATATATGGGGAGGACCTCGCCACGGACAGCCACCATCTCGTCCCCTCCACAAACCACGCTATCCGTTCGATACCGAACATGTTGTCCGATTGCAACTGTTACTCTATTACCGGAACCATTGTGTCGAATCGCCTTGTACAGCAATCCACACTTATTTTCCAACATTTTCTAACGGAACGGTGAGCGTTGCCGAGACATAAGAGGATACAATTTGAATTAGGGCGGGTGGAACTTAGGATGTATTTGCTGGTTAAATAAGGGGGGAATGCGTTTCTGTAAGATGTGGTATTTGTTATGAATCCTCTTGCTGAGTTTGATGTTCAAATACTTCTGCAGAAATAAGGATGTCGATTTTCGGACGTGTCGATTCAACAATCAGTGATACGTAAAAGTAACATACGCATCGATCACGTTGCACAGTGGACTAGAATCGAAGAAAGTTGAACGAAAGGCTAAAATGTTTTTTTAGAGTGACGGACTTGAAACTTCGCATTGCTATTGAAAAGTATTGAATTTTGTGATTTCGAGTTCAATTCTTCGATATTTTTGCGCGTTAAAAAGGTACAGGGTGACAAACATGATCAATTTTCAGAATATGTTCTCGGAATTTTCCAAACAGCGAGCTGTTTCCATTAAAAGTACGCATGTTATCCTCTTCCTTTATTCACAACGCTCCGTTTTTACAAATATCCGCGCACTTTCTTCTCCTTACGAACTTATTCTGCTCCAGATGCATACCAACATATTTAGATACAATCCTTTTTATACTTAAGGTTGCGCAAATTTCTTTTTTTTTCATCATCTCATTCAGCACATTTGATCAGGATTTTCTTGGTCTTCCTCTCTCTTCAGAATTCTAGATAGATATCGTAGATAGATGGACCCTTTAAGTATTGGCGAGGTTAGGCCCAAATGGGCTTCTCTTCCACCTGACCTCGTATGTTATTATAATATGTACAAAGTAGAACTATAAACTAAAACAAAAATTGCAATATGAGAAAAAAATCCTTGCAACTGAAAGTTAACAAAGAAAATCTCACGCTGCAGGAAAACACCCACTGAGAAGGGGGTGAAAAAAACAGATGAAGCACAAGATTTGCTGCTTTCCCGGTGAATAATGAAAAGGAATTCTTCACGGGTTATCATCCTGATATTCATATAATACATTTACCAAAAATACTGGACCACTCAAAATACTCGGCATTCCTTGAAAATGGCATCAGTGGTCGATGCCGAAACGTCGGTGAATAACCACGAACTTACCCGGATGATAACCCGTGAAGAATTCCTTTTCAT
>KZ308219.1:345072-404773 GCA_000376725.2 Ladona fulva | reverse complement strand
GAGTTTCCATACTATTTGGTATTTAGTTCACAAAATTTGAAAACTTCGACTACGTATACAATAATATTAAACACTTTTGCTGATTGAAAATGCAAATGTATTCGAAAGGTATTATAATAAATATATTTATAGGAAAATTTCCATTAGGAATAAAAACTGCTTAAAGAATATAGAAATAAATTCCACGGAAAAAACGTAGAGCAACATGAATCTAAAAAGTAACAAAATCAATTGATACAAATGAGCCTCTTTTAAGCAAAGCGATGTGATCCAGTAGACGCTTAATCCGGGCGAAGAAGAAATAGTCCGGACCAAATGAATACCTCCTTTCCCATTTGAATGAACACAACTCGGGGGCCTAATTAATTCCAACCGTCGCTTGCCGCGTGTTTATTGAGATCGGATCAATTTGGTCGGGTGCCTTTTTTGCCAAAACCACACCCAAATCAAGAGCGGCGTGTCGTGCGCCGTCCGCCGGACTTGTTCCAGCGACCGCTACATCATGTCCGAAGGGAGACGCGATGGGAGATAGGGGGGCTTATCCGAATAAATGGGGGGGCGGTGATGGAATGGGTGCGGAAGGAGATGGGTGAGCGGAATACGGGATAGTGACTGTCGTTTTGGGGGAAATCGGCGTCTAGGGGAAGTATAAAGGATAAGAAACAGTTTGCGAGCGGTCGAGGCGAATTGCTGCAATTTTTATCCCCCACTCCGTCGCTCTGCTAAACGACTTCCCCACTCGCTTCGTCACCGAACTCATCAATCGTTTCGTTTACCTCTCGCCTTTTCGATTCCCATCGCTTTTCCATTAATCCCTTTGTAGAAATAAGACGCTTATTTTGAGTATGCAATGCGGTTGTACGTACGTTTTGCAGATGAAAGAGCAGTGCTGAGCGCATAAGCCACTCTCCACGCATTGGAGTAGTCACTTACGAAATGATGTTGCCTGAGACAGCGCTGTCTCTTAATTGTTCACTTAAGACGCACATCTCGATAGTCTCAGTTGGCTTAATTTTTACGCAACGTTCAATCTATTGCAACTATAATAATAGCAATGGCTTAAATAGAGGGTTTTAGGAGGTAAACTTCCCTCCTGAACCAATATGGTTTTCAGATATTGAGGTCATGGGAAGTAAATTGTAATTGTTAAAATATTAATAGTAACACGTAATAATAGTAACAAGTAATAGTGAACCGTAGGGAATATACGTAAACAAGAATCTGATTCAATCTTTATGACATTTAGCGCAGAGGTTTGTCTGCCCCGAGAATATAAGCAATTTTGCGTTTACTCCATGGCTCAGAACTCCCACAGAAACAGGTCTATGATACGCCTCTCTCTCTCTCTCTTATTCTACTCGTTCTTTTATTTATAACTAATCGGGCCATATTGATACTGTTGTAGGCAGGTATCTTTCACTTCTCCAGAATTAATTGAACATTTAGATCCAAAGTGTGATACTTTGGAAATAATATTGACAAGGTGCATACTCTCTTCTCGAATCGAAATGCATTGTTTCAGCATCAACTATATGGTAGCACTCCGTAATTAGAGAGGAAAAATATAAATAATAATGGATACCTACACTTTCTAGACAAATGTCGAATTCTACTGCTCTCTTGATTATTTCTATAGATCTCTTATTTCTAAATTGATCAAAATTATTTTAAATTTTGTATTTTTTTATCGTTTTTTAATATTGAATATCCTCTTTATATAATTTTAAAAATGTAATTTAGATTAGATTTTATGCCTTTTTCTCTTATAGCATTAATATACAAGTCGATGGTATGAACGTATGAGTCCCGAAGGTAGAATCAAGGGTGAATTCTGGGAGTAAACGAATCGTGTTGCGGCTTTAAGGCGATACAGCAGAGGCTGTGCTATAATATACTTCAAGAAACTTAGTTAAAATTGCGATAGAAATATGTTTGGATATTTCCATGAAATATTTATAACTCCAATGTTATATGAATGAACTTACTATCGCACATTCTACTCGTAGGAAATTCATTAGTATTCCTTCAAATGTTACGTAATTATCAATGATTCATAGAACCGAATCCTTCGCAGGAGAAATAAGAATGTCCCCAACTCTAATCCAATCACAGTCCCGATATTATTTACTCCGAAAAAGTTCATACAATTTCAGGTGGAACAAATCCCGTCAACTACAGAGCAAAACCACCTCCATATTCTATGATGCAAGCAGGGCGTCGAACCGAACCTAAATTCGAAAACGAAAAAAACTTAATTTTTGTTGGTGTGAAAACCAAACCCGAACTGAAAATATTGATATTCTTGAACTCGGACCGCAACCGAAGACTATAATTTATTCCGTCTCAATTTTTTGTTCCTTAAAATACACATTTTACTTAAGTGTAATCGTGGGAAGATATACCAACCAGCAGTTTAAGTACAACTAGGAGCTAAAATGTATAGTAATCCTGTAGTGTACATGCAAAAACTAGAAATAATAAAACAAGATCTCAGAAGGATATAATACTAAAATGATTGGTAGGGAATAAAAACGGTTCGAACCGGTTCGACGTTGGGAGAAGGAACGAAATCGAAACTGAACCAATATTTGGCTTTTAATTGAACCAAAGCAAATACAATAACAAAAATTATTACAGTTCGATGCCCTGGAGTAGTAGTAATTTCGGTACCCTGCGTCGTTCTCACCAACGTTTCTGCAACTGGAGGTAAAATCAGAGAATATCTCTTCATTGATCCAATTCCAGAAATGGGGAAACAGCGTCCTATTCGGTCGTTAAATTCGTTCGGTCGCCTTTTTCCTTTTTTTTCCGTCTATTCCTGGAACAATTGCGTACATATAACGGATTTTGTTCAGTGATAAAATAAAATGGAAAAAGTATCTAAGGTTACATATCGATTAAGTTCGTTTCCTCTCTCACAACTTCCATGTTAAACCGTTTGAGAACAGGATTACAAGTAACTCAAGTGCGGCCTGATGGTTTCTTATGTGGCCAATGTGGACGACTGCTCTTTCGATGAATGAAGGTTTATTTCTCCTGTGATATTCAAATTAATCCTTCGTCGTTGAGAAGGAAACGATGATTTTAACGATTTAAAAATGCTAGGGTATTTGAAAACTAAAAGTGAGTTGAGAATTCTTTCTTTCTTTAAATGTGGAAAATTAAGGTTCTAATCATAAATATCTTAGGATAATTAAAAGTTTTTAATTCCACGAAAGGTTTTAATGGTATAACTACAATGTATGGTTTCGGCAATTAATGGCCATTATTATTACTACTTTAACATTTCAAGAATTTTTTGCTTATGAAATGCCACAATTCCGATTCTGGTACCATCGAAAGAAACGAACATTTTTTAACGCAAATTCACTCCTGCCTAAGGATTAAATATTTTGTAGCATATTACATTGAAGATATTTACTGAAACTTTTGTTTTACGATTGATTCCGAAGCAAAAATATTAATTGTCGTTTCGTCACCAACAAAAATTCTACATCCGGACTATTGCTGTCATTTTTATTTTGATGAACTGCAGAAGTATAATATCATTACATCTTGTCATGGTTGTGTCATAACTGCAGGGTATTTAGGGTATGGAAATTTGTTTCCCTCAACACAAATTTTATTTACCCATTTTACTCAGCCTGATTCTATTTCATTCTATTGTGACTTTCGAATACTAATTTACTATGAACTCTTAGAAATATTCTAATTTAACATTTTACTTGTTTCAGAAAGATTTTTCTAATAGCTGGTGAGATACGAGAAACTTTTAGTTATTGTAGAAAATGTCGAAATTTTATACGATATTATTCTGAGGATTGATGATTTGTCAGCAACTTATGATTCATATGCAATTTATGATGCCAATTATACATGCAAAATGCCTGAAAACGGACCGGAATAAAAAGTGATTGAAAGGGTTTTCTTTATCTTTCTTTCCATAACTGACAGTCAACATTCAGTCCGTCAATCTTCCCGTCCTTCCATCCATGCATACATGTATCATCACAAAATGTTATTGGTAATACCTTCTCAGCAGGTTTTTTCTTCTATGAATACTTTCTCTCATGCCTAATTTAAGTTATGGTACATACGTTCGTATTAGTCAAGTTTCATGCAAATGTTTTTAACAAGCCGCCAATTTTTGGAAGTACTCCAGATTCGATTTATTTGGTCATACGATGAATGATCGGTACATTTCATGCAAAGTATACATATCATAGACTCTGAATCACGTGCAGTGCTGTACATTAAGTACAGGGCTGGACAATGGCTGTACCTATGTTGTGTGTAAGTTGGTTCAAGATAATGGCTTTGACGTTTAGCATTTATCGGTCAGCCAAATGAAAGACTTTCATAATTTCAAAATTGCTGTAAGATGAAACGTAGAGAGATACTAAAGAACGTCATCCACTTTCCCCTCATAATACTGATTTGTAGCAGTTGGAAACACATATCGGCTCCAATTAAGTCCTCCAGATATTTTTCGCTCGCTCCGACTAAAAAGCAAAGAGTTCTCGCAGAGGCCCTTCCAAGAATTCGGCAGTCGTCGACCTAATCGCAGAAAAGCATCCATAATGCATTGCGGGAATCCAGTTTCCGTCCTAAAGTTCTTCTCCCAAAAAGAAAAAAGAAGCCCGTACTCTGTCCCTCCAGGGCTCCTTTCCCTCCGAAAAAAAGGACAATAGATTTTCTGCGGCCATCCTACATTGTCCCTTCTCTAATTCGCCTCCAAATACAGGCCCTTCCTTCCACGAGGGATGCGGGCACGGATAAAAAAAATTGGACGAATGAATAAATACAAATGCGTGGAATAAACAGCCCCGGGAGTCCGTCCCCAGAATCCAGTACGGAAAAGTCATTCCTCATCCGGCTGGATTGTCTCTGCTGGTCCACCCGTGACGGGGGGCGATTCTGAAGTCGGGGCACGGCGCCCCTTCCCCGACGTCCACACAACTTATTCCCATCGGCCGTCTTCTCCCGTCTAGAAAGAGGTACACGCTCAACTGCTCCGGAGGGTGCAAAAAATAGGGGCAGAGCAGGTCCTTATGGAGGCATAGGGGGGCTTTTTAAGGAACCGAATCTGGGCTCCTTCTGCCTTAAAGAAAGGCCTTTACTGTGCGGGTTGGAATCGTTAAGGAGGATAACGGCTTCCCTAGTGTCTCCGTATATTTTTACGTTTATCGACCGAAATATCTAAAGCTATCCGATGATGATGGATAAGATGGGAATTCAGAACAAAATCGCTGAATTCAAACGTAATATATTGAACAAAATTTGTTTACTCTTCTATCACAAAAGAATGTAGGTATACAACATTTAAGAATTTTTGGCACATAAAGTTCAATACCTACGGCACATCGGTAAACTTTCTGAAGGGATATTATTCTGTAAAAAGCCTTTTTTCTCAGTCACATCTACAGCGTAGTCATCAACCTTATTCACTAGCAGTAGATACAGACCATTGATTCCCAAAGTGGTCGATGCCACCCACATAGGGGCGCTGGTCTAATCTAGGGGGGCGCTAGACGAAAACGAATTTCGTCCCATCCCCTATTTCTTTCTCAGTAGAGTTTCACTCGATTGATAGAATCAATTCAGCACCAGAAAATTGCCATACAGTAATTTGGTGGATATTTTTATCATCGCAGGTTTCTTTTCCTTTTCATCTTTATTTGCCGTTGTGCATTCAGGTATTAATTTTCATAGATGAAGGTTGGGGGCGGTGGTGTGGATCTGAGGGAGAGGTAGCACGGAAAAGTTTGGTAAACACTGCATTAGACTGTAGATCACATCAAAACATCTACGTTATTTGGGTTTATGACTTGACTAAAGTGATGTTTGAGTTGCTCTTTACTATACTATAAATTAATAAATAATTAAATATTCTGTGAACAATGCGAGCAATGTTTTAACCTGTGTTCCCTTTAAGCTGGAATGAATAGTTCTAAATGGTAAAAGTTATTGTGTTTACACTTATAACCTACCAACGTTTGTACTCGTACTTTGCTGGAGAGTATTTCCGTAGTAATATTAGCTATTTTTGTTGATCTTTTCACTATTCTGGCCATTTACACATGTCCAATTGTTAACTAAAAAAAGTCTAAAAAAAACAAAAATAACTTTTACTGATCTACAAAATGTTTTTGTTAGACTAGTTTCGACTATTGATAGTCATTTTCAAGCCAAGGAACACAGGAAGTATTAGGATTTTATAGGTAAAGAGGGGAAATGAGGGGAGGGTAGGTGGAAGGAAGGGAAATGGTAAAGGTGATTAAGAAAACACAACAGATAACTTTTACTGATCCACGAAATGTGGATCAGTAAAAGTTATTTGTATTGTTTTTTTTTAATTTTTTTTATTTAACGATTGGAGTTATGTCGAAATTCCACAAAGTTACGGTCTCCTCCGTGAATTTAATTTCCATATGGTATTTAAATTGTTCTCAATTGACTACATTTGATTTATGCGAAGATGGCTTTTTCTACACCATATATTATCTCTTTCAAATAGAGGTTACTAGTACAGAAATGTCGATTACTTCTGCTTGAACGGATAGGAAGAATCTTCATTTGTTCGCGAGACTTCTAAGACTGAAATTTAAACTCGGGCTGTTTGGATGCACGGGTTTATTTCCTACAGAGATACGAAAATTAAATGGAACACCGAATTTAGAAGCATTAGACCATTATATATCTCCTACGGGCGATTTAAACAATTCCCAGAAGATTTGTTTCTTTTTTCCAAAACTTTCCATTACCCACAGATTTCCCGCATATCTCGTGGGAAGTGGGAAAGTTTTTCTTTTCCTTAAATTTCGTACACGCAGAAAAATTTCGGTGTTGTCTAATTTCAACTTACTTTTTTGATTTATTTAAATTTATAACTACATCTATTTTTAGTAACTGTTAAGTCGATAATGGAGTTGACCAACGTTAAAATATAGATCAGTGCAAAAAGAAAGAGCGTAATGATATCAAAGTTATCAGTACATGATCAAATACGTAAACCATATGGCTATCTAAATGCAATTATTATATACAAATTTTCTCACACTTACTCCGCACACCTGCGCTCCGTATAATTTACAAGAAATTCCTTTGCAATTCAACAAGACATCATTTTCACAAATTATTCTCTATTCATATTATTCATCAAAATATTTAGTAAAATTTTTAAAAATCGATCAACTACGCCTCGAAGTGACGCGGTCTAGTAAATGTGAATCATGGTAGAATTTCTAAATTTCATGTCCATATTAATGATTGCATAATTTGTATTTTAATATTTTTATTTAAATTTCATTATGATTTACTGGATTCAATGAAACTTATTTTATAAGAATTTGCTAGCTGTAATTGATTCTGTTATGTTTATGTTATGTATTTCTTTATTATGTTCTAAACGATTAATGTAATAAAGTGATATTGTAGTTCAAGTGTTTAATTTAAAGTTTAGTGAGTGTAAAATTAATATAAAGTAATAAAAAACAAATGGAATATAATATTCATAATAATGTTTGTCATAAATATCTACCACATATATTTAAATTGTTCGAATATTGGTTACTGTAACATTTAATTGAATTTGAAATATTTAACGAAATTGAACTGTTAAATTAACGAATATGAAATTGCAATGTTAGCTCTACCCATCATAACCAGGTACCTCCATATGCCACTATCTGGCCAAGGAGGACCATAATGTTGAATTTTAGCATGTTATGGTCATCTTAATTCTGTAATTTAGCATCTGTACTTTGTGAAATACTATGTATGTTAATTAAGTAATTAGTTGTCAAAATCAATTACCTCCTCACTTTCATGTACATTTCTTTAACTCCATAACCAATAATAACAGTTTATTTTCATGAAGCCACTTATCTATGCAAATATTTGCGGAATCATTTGTTAAACTAGTTTTTTATACCTTTTTCCTTTTCAAGATAAGTTCTCACATAAAACGAAGCCGCCTCGCCTGATTAACACGAGTCAGCATAAGTTCCATGTGAAGGCAGCGTTAAGGCCAACGCTGCTCAAGGCACCGTTTCAGAGAGGAAATATCGTAGTAAATGAAACAAAACACGATCGCTCTTCGACCTTTAAAGCCTTCGGGGATCCATCGTAGTAAATCGGAAAATGACGGGGATATGCTGGGTGAATGGGGTACCTCGCCCCGTGATCGGAATTTTGTGCTCCCATTTTTAGTTTCAGGACCGAAGAATGGCTCAGAATGGAAAGAAAGAATGGATGGCCGAAGAATGGCCCTTGTGGGACTCTCGATAATTCCCCTCTATCGGGGTGATCATCGATGAAGGAAGCATCAAAGCACAACCGCCAAGATTCGTGTTCCCCTACTTTTTCGTGATCTTAAAGTATGATAATCCCATAATCCCTTTGTTCCCCCTATATCATCTTGAGCTGTTCTCTTTTATTGAGTCTTCTCTTTATCAGTTCAGGGTTAAACGCCTGTTATAGCGGTATTAGAGGAATTTTACATGCTCTATCGTTGCTACAATACGCTTATAGAGGCTATTAGGCGCATTATTCCGATGATAATGTGTTTTTATTTACTATGAAATCTATACGTTATTATATAACAGCAATATCTATTAAAATTTAATTTCTTNTTATTTACTATGAAATCTATACGTTATTATATAACAGCAATATCTATTAAAATTTAATTTCTTTTAGATATACATTTCCTTATAATCCCTATAATTCCTATACTTGGCGAATGGAGTAAGAAAATTTGCAAGAAAAATTGTTTTCCGTACTTTTATTTTCCTTTTAAGGAATGATTAAAAAATTTAAATAATCTTGATACATTTTTTAAACTGATAAAACTCATTAAAATGTATCAGCCCATTCCAGTTTTAAGAATTTTATAATTCTAGAATCTTAAGAAAATTCCTACAAATTATTACGATGAAATATTTTGTAATGCTTGCGATATCAACTCAATCTAAATGGCTTCGTATCACAAGCGGAAAAAGATATAAAGCAATAAGCGTTTGCACAATCTAGTTTATAATTTATCGAAATGATTCAAGTGATCGACAAAATTTTTTTTCAATTGATTGAGCTGACATGCATTAAATTATAACATCTATTTGAGCCTCTCATTTGTCTATTATACCATCACGCCAAACATGATTATTTAAAGCTCTTTCTTTGTTTAAATAATTACTTTTATCTAGTACAGTGGTGAAATTTTTGGTTAGGTAGTTGCTTTAATGGTAAAAAGCGTTTATTGCCATTTTAATATCATCACGATATATGTTTTAACCCAAATGAGTATTGGCTTTTCTGTTTCTGGGAGCATTAACCAAATAGCTATGCATTAGTGACAGTTTTTAGATTGCTAAATGGGAATAATGTTCAATCAAAAATTGAAATTGGTTTTGAGCACGCAGAATGGAAACCCCAGATAATTTAGAAATACTAGTATAAACATCGCTTGACTTTCACCTTCACAATTTTTTGGGAAATAAATGTATTTATTTAGAGGGAAATGCATAATATTTAATTTATCTTCCAAGAGGATTCTAGGGTATATATTTAATTTGACTCGCCAACGGTTGAATATCTTTTAGCAGCCTCTGTCTGTTTCTTGTTATATTTTCAGAAATAAGACCATAGTCACGCAGTATTCACGGTATGAGCCTCTGAAACAGGATTCGCTTAAAGTTAATTTGAAGTTCACTGTTTTGTGCTCATTCTTTGCAATTACTTCGTGTTTATAATTACAATTATTTCCTGTTAGAAACTTTTCCGAAGGACTGCAATGCTGACTCGTACTTTATTTTAAAATATAGACTTTTTAGTTTACATTTCTTTCATTACGGGTATTATTTTCGCTGGTGAACTTAAATATTTAATGCTCTACATATTTGGCTTTTGCAGTACTCAAAAACATCAGAATGATCCCGTTTAGGCTCAAACATTTTTACGACTGAAAATAGTCATAAATAAAGATAATCCGTTTTAACTTTTTCAAAATTTTTTTTTGTGCATTTACTGGGTGATGGAGATAACATAGAATGGGGAAAAATTATGCCTGCTAAGTTATCGAAGTACCTTCGTAGAAAACAAGAAACATTCTGTGATTTATAAAATACTACATAAAAGAACTTTCATG
The DNA here is from genome assembly GCA_000376725.2 of Ladona fulva. NCBI lineage: Eukaryota > Metazoa > Arthropoda > Insecta > Odonata > Libellulidae > Ladona > Ladona fulva. Next base: position 394,626 of record KZ308219.1, on the reverse strand, counting down.
CCACCATCGATGCCTTTGCATGTGTCATGATCCCCCGCTCTTCGTGTGACTTAGCCGATACTGCGCAACGGAGTAAATCCGGCTTCACATGAAACAAATACCGCATAACTTCAAGACCACGTACTGGAGATCGGCGCAAAAAGAGAGCCGAGTGCACTCCTAACCTATAAAACTTGTCGCCTTTCCTCTTCCTTCCTTTTGCGGAAGGAAAAGGGGCGAAAATTGGAGGGTTTATAAAATGGAAAAATTAGAGGGGGAGTCCGGATGAATTTGTCGCATAGGGCGTTGCAGAGAAGAGAATTTTCCAAATCATTTCTCGTGTGTGATGTGAGTTGGGGACTTACGGGTCATTTATGTCAGCGACGCCGGAGTCAGTGGCGGAGGGTTGCAAGACGAGGGTTGCCTTGGATATTAATAACAGAAAACAGCTCTCGTAAAACCTCCATGATACAATTCAATCCGGGAGCGGTCAATGCGTTAAACTTCTTTTATTCGATTTCGGGAGATAGGTTGCATCATCTAATTCTAAACTATGGAAAGCCCACGGCAAATACCGTAAGATTCTGTGTTCTTTGTAATTTGGATTATTCTTAATACAGTAGAGCCTCGATTAACTGAGTTTCCATATTAGTGGAAGTACATATTTGTGTGCTTTTTCACTCACATATGTACCGGCACACCCCTTAAATTACTTTTTCTCTGACTGCATCATGTCAGTTCAGCAGAGATAAGCAAACGTCCGCATTTGGCAACAGATTCACTGGTTTTCATTTGGACGGGAATTCACAGCACTATTTCATGCACCATATAATATCACAAACTGATTACAATGCCATTTTAGTAAGGATCGGCTTACTCTCTAACTCTGAAATTATTGCATGTGATAATGATACTGTATTAAATAAATAGAAGTTCATTTCATAATTTCAAGACGACCCTTCCGTATCATCTGAGGTGTCTCCGGTCCACATATACTCGGATAATCGAGATATGTGAGTTTTCTACCTCTTGGTAAATTTATGTATCCAAAAATTCCCTCGTAAACACCATCTGCTCTACCTTCGAAGATGAAACGATTAATGCAGCTCTTTGTCACTTTCAACATTTTTGGCCTTTATCTTTATCTGTCTTATTATTTGAATCATACCTTCAATTGTTTTCTTCGTCAAGCTGTACTCTATTTGCATTTGATTCACCAATTGTGCCTCATTTCTTTAATTTTAATCTAATATTCTTAATTCGAATGCATCTTTGTTTGTTTCTATGTCAAACCAACCAGATTGGGGAGGCGGTGAAGCTATAACCTGAGACTTTTTAGTAGCGAGCGACGAGGTCTTGTGCTTTCAGGATATTTGAAACTTTTAAAGATAAAATTATTAATTCCAGTGAGTACACGTTTATTAAACTCTTGACCCTACAAATTACTTCGGCTTAAGTGGCGCAAAATGTCTTGGGTGTAAAGAAAAAGGAAAAATTCAGACCCATCTTGCAAAAAAGGCCTAAAAACTCGTAATCCGTTTAATAGAATTCAAATCCTGTATATTGTGAGAATATATATTTTATAAGTAAATATCTAAACACAATGCATGTGTACGAGGTAAGTTTCCGTATTTTCGTCTTCATTTTTAAAGCTATTCAGCTTGGTTCTTTAGATAGTGTTAATTAACAAGTTATTTCTGAAACTGGTTTTAATTATTTGAAATCATGTTTGGGCGTTACTAGATAATGTTATACATAGCACACCGAAGTAACAAAATAATTTTAAGGTAAAGAAATTAAAAACGATATTATAGGATATGTGTAGTGTTCATCCAACATAAAAATATTATTATTGTGGAACTCAGAAGCAATAAGAATAACGATAAATGCTTGCCAAAGCTGGATAAACAAAATATATACCTACTCGTTAAATTAATAGATTGATTGTGAGATAGTGACAATACTTTGTTGCAATCAAATGTTTAGACCTTACTTTGTTGAACGCCATTTCATAAATATGAATATCGAACCTCTTATTTTCCACTCGATTTTATTATTCGACTGGTTTCGGTCTTATAGCCATCATTATGTGTAACCCATGGGAATACTATTTCAATTTTCTCATTTACTTCGTTACAATTGCTCTCCTTGGTTCTTCTGGATCTACATCATCTGCATAAATACCCTGCAAGTCGCCTTTCGGATTTTGGAGAAGTTATTGAACATTTAAATCTTTAAAGAATTTATTTTAAACTGCTCCATATATATGTTTAGAGTTGCACTTGTAATATACTGCCCTTAACGTTCCTAACATTAAGGCTCCTTTTTCGCCTTCCTTATTATTTGGAAGTGTCAACTTTAGTTTACTTAACGATTCATCACTCCCTCCTTTGTTAAACATATCACGCAGAAGGCAAATTATTCGAAGCTCATTCAAAGTTAATGAATTAAAAATTTCTTGTAATACTTCATATTGTTATCAATTTTCGAAAGTAGAATATAGATAGTAGAAAAAACAATACGGCTAAATTGCAAAATTGTTTTTTATTAATTTAATAGATATTATATATTGTTTTCCATTGATACTAAATTCCCTTTTCCATATAAAAGACAAGCAGTATAAGTGCCGACCTAATGATAAAAGGCCCTTCATCGATGGTCAAGCGCTAATACTTATTAATTACTTAAGTAATTCTCCCTCTCTAAGTTGACAACAAAATTGCAGCCTCTGTCTTTTTTATGAAACCTTCATAGTTTGTTAGGAAAAGTAGCGCTCTCATTTATATTTTCGTTTAATTCATTTCATCGGGAAATTCCTCTTCCAATCAGCTGATAAGTTAATTAGAAAGACGTGTTACGTTCCATCTCATTTTGCTTCATTCCCCCAAATATCCCCATCAGCATTTTAGAAAGAGGGTGACGGCTATCTCAACTCCGCCTTCACGCATATTTTGCTTAGTGTAGAATGACATGAGGGAAAGGAGGTGACACGCAACGCTGTTCCTACTTCTAGAAGCGCACGCACGGATAATCTGGTTATCTCGTCAGATTACCTCACCATTTTTGACAAATTAGGGTAAAGGGGCAGTTCTACTGCGCTGGTGACTAGTTCGGAGAGGTTTTAAATAGAGGAAATTAATCTCGACTCTTTACCATTCGTAATTTCTAAGTTTTGCTCGCCTTTATGTCATATGTCGTTATGAAATAGCTGGGAATTTCCTCACAAAAGAGATCAAGGTGTTAAAGGATATGGGTTTACGAATTACAGACATTTTGAAACAGTTTGGAATCGAAAATGAGAAATCGGACTTATCGGGAATTTCTGAATTTATCCTTTCATTTAATGCCATAATTTTTTATTATAGATACTCGAGGATGGAAGTGAATAAAAGCTAAACTAGGGGGAACCACAGAAAAAGAAGTTACACTAAATTCTAGCATTTTTTTTATCCTGTGTTTCAGTACAAAAGAAAAGATTTTTGTTATTACTGGTTGGTAGTTTATCATTGGTAAAAAAAGTTGTCCTTTCTTTTCGTGCTGTTTAACGGAGTACTCACTTTTGAAATGTTATTTCTCTAAAAGGTTATTTAATCGAAACAAGATTAAAGGCACAAGAAATAACAGGTATGGACAAGAGCGACATGACTGGGAATTGAACCCAGGTCTCCCACTTTCCGGGCAGGTATTCTAACCACTGAACTATCATGCCGCGTCTAATCCGTACACTTATAGGAATCCTTTTGTGTGCAAGAGTATTTGGTCACTTATTCCTGACTCGGATAAAAATTTTCAGATGATTTCAGCGGCACGGTAAGAATTTGGTATCGATGTCGTATAACAACGTTTTATCCGTAACGGATAGACGTAAAAATGTGAATTTGGTCTCTTTATGTATCTCTCGTAGGCATTAGTCAACGTTATAACTTACGTTATCTATTAATTAGCAATTTATTATTCACGAAGTTATATTTAACAGGGCAGTCTCACGCCCAGGAGCACTGTAGAAGGTGTCAGGGGTTGCCGCAGGACCTCTCGAGTGACGCTCAGAGAGCATTGACTGCATGAAAACCCGCACAGTACTTATACTAAAAGTGCTTATTTCCTTCATCCATGTTCCCCATTTTTATTTTTTGAAGAGTGAGAAAAGGAAGCGAAGCAAGAAACAGATTTAGTGTTCAAGTGAAAGGCGGAAATGTTAGTGTGACGCAATGGGATGGATATTGGCTTCCGCTTTCCTCCACCCCAAAGCGAGATTCTTTTTATGGGGCGCCAAAGCGATGCTTACGCCGCGTAATTTCATCCGCGATTTCGGCTCCATTTAATCTCTCAGAGTGCAGGGGTCGCTCACCATATGCGAAGGACTTACATTTAAGAGAATCTTAAAAGAGAAGACTGCTGATATGCATTGCATTCACCACGCTGAAAAACATAGGCTGGTTGTGGGCACGACTTCACCCCGAGTGACATTTTTCCGAGGGATAATTTTGTTTTATTGTTCATTTAAATCTGTTCTTTTCTGCGTGCAGCACCTTCATTTATTTTTCGAGCTTAAACTGCAATTTGCTGATCAGCGAACTCCAGAAAAGAAGCCATGAGATAAGAAAATCAGTGAGACTCTGTTCTCACTAATTAATCATTTTTAGGGGCAAAGTCAGTAATAATTGAGTAAAGTAAACGGAATTATGGTAAAAATATGAGTCCAGGTCAGTTTTGTTGCCGTTTATAGTTTAATGATTCGGACGGTAAATCAAGATATAATGGTCCCAACAGACGTGAGAAAGTCTGACGAGACCGGGACTTGAACTCTGATCTCCCAATTTCCGGTTGATACTCTAATTTTATTTTGAACTGCATTACTTCACTAACTTTACTTTGGATTACATTACCAGAACAATTTGACATGCCGTTCGGGAAATGTTCTGACACGATAGCTCAATTGGCTATAGCAGTCATCCGGAAAGTGGGAGATCCGGGTTCGTGGCCGGGTCCTGTCAGACTTGTTTCATGTCCGTTCCTCCTAGGGATTATTCCTAGGAGCACACCTTAATGTACGTACAAAGTTACCTCTCATCCTTTTTCATCATATAATGTGTATAGATAAATGGAAATACGTCAAGTTATATGTCCCGAATTTGTCCTGAAATCGAACTTAATTTCTTATTTTGTTCTGTACATACAATCCGGGTATGCTCAATTGCATCATAAAACGTATATCCTCAGAATTCCATACGATGAGTCATAAGTAAAACAATAAATAAATTATATTCCGTTCGAATATGATGTTCGTAATTATAACTCTTCGTTAACTGATCACCAATATACAGTGGTATTTTGAGTAAACCTGTTTGGGACCCAAAATAATATAAAAGTTGTGCAACTTTTCAGAACATGCATTCATTCAGAACATTCATTCAGAACATTCTATTAACAATAACACATATTTCAGCGTGCAGTCTATTTTCCTCTATTTAGTTTTCCTTTATGTTATTGGGTGTAGGCGATGTCCTATATCGAATACTTCTCTCTTCTTTAGTAATTTTGGTAAGTGATGACTAGCGAATTCGTTTTATACACCACTAAGCCTTATTGATCTAAACCTGGTTCTGCTGTTATTTAATTCCGTTGTTCTCCCACTTCATGGAAGATCTTCCATAGCTAGTATCGCCTTAGTTTTCCCTCGTCTTTCCCGTTTACAAAATAACGCAGCGATTTAAAATAACCCGAATATTGAGGTTGCAAAAGTGTTGGTTGTCCTATATTTTTCTCATACAGAACTGTTCGTTAACCAATCACTCACTGTACCTCCTGCCTTTGAATCGCTAAACATATTCCACAGCAAAGATCGTAACATGGTGAAAATAACGTTGAAAAGTTCTCAAATTGTTCTCGAGGGAAACGGTCGCCCGACGTGAAAAAGTGTCACCACCCACAATTAACGTAGCGATTACAGCGAGTGAATTACGTTTGTCCCCCGCGGAGCAGCGGTGCCGGCGAAAACCCCTCCTGATTTTATTGCTCCGCCGTATGAATCACCCCAATCGCAAGATCCCCTCCGCCGGAAATCATCGTGGGCCGGGCGGCTCAACGTCCTGGAAACAAAAAAATGACAATCGTAATAGTTGGTAGGATAGGAATTGGGGAACTCGGATGTAGGAAGTGAAATTGAGGAGGGCTTTATTCTGGGGACGCAAAGACGTCTTGAGATGCCTTCCAAAGAACTCCGATTGCACTCCCTGGGTAATCGACTACGGTCTCCGTCAAAGTATTCGAGATGCCACGAAAAAATGTTCTATTTTCGGAGAGAATGGTTACGATCGTCTTAAAGGGTTTTTAAAAGCACTTTAAGTATTATTCTGTAAACTTCTCTAAACATTTCAGTCTCGGAATTATGAATTTACTGATTAATTACGATTACGATAAATAGATAGTAATAATCGTTAAACAAATAGTCACTCACGGTTCTCTCACAGGGCACCGAACAATGATAGTTTTGGTTCCAGTTTCCGCTCCGTTTCTACGCAGAAAAAATATGGGTTTTACCGGTTTTGCGCCTTCCGCCAACGTCGAACCGGTTTGAATCGTTTTTCTTGTGCTCCAGCCGTAATCTAATTGTTTGTATTACATCCTCCTGAATTAAAAATATACATATTACTAGCGTATCTTCATTTACTCTACATCATACTAAATTTCGGGACAAAGCTTAGTAATAGTTTGCCACAAGTCGTGGTTATAAATGTATAGTAAACCGTCCTCTGAGTACATTCAAATAAAATGTGCATTTTTGGGAATCTAAACCGGTGTGAAATAAATTGCAATTTTCTTTTCTGGTTCAGGTTCAAGAATTTCAATTTTTCAGTGCCGGTCTCTCCGACTCCGACAAAATAACGGTTTCCCAGTTTCGGTTTCCGGTTAGGTTTAGGTTGGATACTGTTCTTTTGAGCCGACTTATGCCTCATCAAGAGGTACCAAATTTAGACTATTAGTTCAGAGAACGGAATTGTTCTTAGCTAAATAAATCATTAGCTTCATAAAACACAAATTATATAAACTTTATTAGAATGAAACATCACTTCCATAAAATAACTAGAGCACTAAAGAGGCCGTAAGAAAATGACGTTTAGTGCATAACTTGTTTCCCTCATATTTTAAAATTGGAAAGAACGTACAAAATACTTTTACACGGAAATAAAAGATTATAGGAATACAATTTTTTAAGAGTTCGCTCTTTTTAATATTCAATGGCATTTCCAGGAATGTTCAAAGTCGCATCTTCCAAACTATCCTGTAAAACCATTTACTTTGTTTAACGAGAATATAGTCAAACTTTAACGTTTCAAGAGGTAAATTTTAATTTCTCTTTCTAAATTGTCTTTTTCTTTTGATAAGCATTCCAGTAATGAAATTCCAGTTCAATTTGTTTCATTAATAAGGAGTAAGAACTTCTTCTCTGTCTTCAAAATACAATTGTTTGCATAATCGATGAAAGAAAAGAGTGAAAACGTTCCACTATGGTCTTAAAAAAATCAATCAAAAACACAACACAATTATTGCATTGGTAAGCATATTAAAGGATTATGACAGTGCGAGAACTTAAAGCGAGGTTATATGTTCTATATGTATGTATGTGTCGGTTTGGACACAAATAAAGCATGGATGGATGCGGAACAACTAAGATATTGTAGGAAGAGAAATTGGATGTTTCTAAAGGGAGAGGAAGACCGAGAAAAGAGGTCGGTTGTATGAAGAGATTCAAACCGTAATTATTTTCCCTCCGCACAAGGAAATGGTTGAAGTGCATTTTTGGAAGTCTCCCAAAATACGGCCTGAGAGAATGCTCTGGCTCGATAGCTTAATTGGCTGAAACATCCATTAGGGAAGATTCCAGGCTTGAGTTCTCGTTCTGTCAAACGTTTTAGACGTCCATTAACCTTGGGATTTTCGTTCCGTTTTTTTTGAATCAATGAAACCCCGAAATTTCGGTATAGTTCCGACAGCAACCGTCAATCCGGTCGAATCGTTCTTTTTTTCGCAAATGCAAATTAATGTTTTACAATTTACCTTTGCTAAATTAAATATAACCTCTGTTACAATTGTTGAGAATATGAACCGATAACTGGAACGGAAAAAATACGGAATCCAGTTTCGGTTCAAGGATTTTAATTTTTCGGCTTGGGTTCGGTTTTCACTTCGGCAGAAATAATTTTTTTAACGTTATCCGTTCGGACCCCGTTCAGTACCTTGGTTGAATTTGGTGGACGAAACTCTAAAGAGATGTATGTACATGAATGTGATAGTAAAAGATGATGTATGAAAATTTGTAAGTACGTGTTTGAAGCGAAAGGTGTAAGCGAGGATAAGAAAGGATGGAAGAATTAATGTGAATGAAAGAGGTAAATGCCACGAAAGTAGCTGTAGATTTATTTATGTTCATATTTTTCTCCTAATGCACTTCGTCAGTCACCATTTCACACCATCTACATAAATACCCTGCAAGCCGCTATTCGGCGTGTGGCAGAGGGTGTAAACACTAAGAGTTGGAATTGCCTCCTAATTTATAGTTATCGCGTATCGTTCGCGGAAAGAATGAGTCCCTAAAACGACTTGCCCTCGAATCTATTTCTCTTATTTTACGCTCACTGTCGGATCGACTGAAGTAGCAGAAGGGGGTCGCATAGTACCACTTACGTCTTCCGCAAATTTAGTTTCTCTGAATTTAGCAAGCAATCGCAGCCTATCTAATCTACTTTCTTTCGTGGATTCCCAACCTGCTTCTGAGAGCATACGAGTAACGCTTGCTTTTCTATCGTTGCACTTTTTAACAAACCATATCGCCTTGCGTTGCACTTTCTCGACTTCGCGAGCATTCGTTTCATCCGCTGGGGCCTAACTAACGTGATATAGCATCGCTCTCTAACCTTTTCATCGCATTTACCTACAATAGGCTTTATAAAAACGAGCTTTTTAGTTGCTTTACCGCACATTCTTCGAATATGTGCCCTCCATATTTCGTTATTTATTAGGGTCATTCCGATATATTCAACTGAATCGACTACGCTTAAATTCGTTCCACTAATTTTGTACTGGTGGTTCTGACGCAATTGTTTCCTTTCGAAGAAATTGAAACATGAACCATCATCAGATGTTTGAATTGTTTTCTCTCACTATAGTCATATCGTTACTATCGCAGTGGTTGTATTGCATATATCGACTCTTAACGTAAGATGCGATTAAAAGACAGGCGTTGTAAGAGAGAAAGAGGGTATCGAGTAGATGGAATCGACTCTTATATTGAGTCAATAGGAGAGCTTCCACACGACGACGATGAATAAGTTTCATTTCCTACCGGAAAGCTTTTGTTCATGGCTCCTGACTCGTGGTCTTATCCATGGTTTTCAGATCACTTTCCATGACCCATGGTTGACCATGGTTTTCAGTTGTTTAAGTTCACTCGTTATTGAATACACGTGTTAGGGAAGAGCATGGCTCATGGTTAGGGAGAATGGCTCGGATTAAAGGAGGGTGTTTAGATCAAGGGTTTATTCGTCCGGTTTCTGGGCGGCATTAGATGATGATTGTTGATTAGTGATCGTAATCGCAGTGTGGAGAAGTTATTCTGGATATGTTTTAGTTTTGAATTCAATCTTATGGTTATTTTATTTAAGATTGCAGAGAGAGACTTGTTATATTATATTACTAGTATACCTCGGAATTATTAGTCTGATGCAGAATGTTCAAAATCCCTTTGATGTTTCTTCTTTCCAAACTATACAGTCTCTGTAGATAGGACTCGTACGTGTACTTCCGGTTGGGCGATGCAACGGTGCTCATAAGTCGGATTATAAATAGATGTGTTAGGAGTCTAATGTTTATGATTGCCTGAGATCTGTTAAATAAGATTCCAGATTACGCGAATTTTGTTCTTATTGCGTTTAAATGCTGTTTTCGATTCAGTTCATGCCTGCATACATCTCAATCCCTCATCTCTAATTCTGAGTCGGCACTCTTAACCTGCTAACCAAACCCACAGCTACTTTGCCTTCAATGCATAGACCTTTCGCTTCCAAAACATCCGCGCATCTACTCTTCTATGCCCATGTGAAATCAACGCACGGTTATCACTATATTTAGAGCTAATAAATCGTTCCTTTTATCGAAAATTTAACGATAGAATTCAAAATAATATTCAATGAGCGCGAGGTACTTTATTTCTTGAACTAAGTTAGGTTTAGAGAGCCACTGATCAATTTACAGATACCTTTCACTCCGTGAGTGAGCCAACTCATTAAGTGTTGTGAAGCACATTCATATCGAAAATAGAGAATACGATGGGTATTAAGTGAAGGAAGTCCCGCAAGAACCTCTCTCGGCAAGAGAAGCAACAAGCAAAAGTTAAAGCAAAACGGTTGAACATTTAAGTACAGTAGCATTATATGCTGTCCTCGACTGAAGGATCCGACGATTTATGCTGTATGTTGGTTAGTTCATTTGCACGAAGGTTGTTTGGATCCTCAACCCAATTAGCTCTCTAAAGCTTTGGAGGGAATGAGGTATACTAGCATGGATGAAAAGTGAGATAGATTGCCATTGCTTTCCTTACTCATTCAGATTATTATAAGGGATAACACCACGTAAGTAAAAGCACAATGACCTTATCATTCATACCTTTTCACATAGAAACGCTTCATTTATAATTGCAATAGCTCACAATTACCCTATCGAGAATACTTTTCATGGAATTCGATAGTGAGTAACCGAAATGCAGACCCTTATGCATACATACAACACTCATACCTCAGAATTTTTAATACCATCTCAATAAGCAGGACTGAAACAAAATTAAACGAAAGATAAACTTTATTCTGCATTAAAAGACAAATGAAAGAAATCTCCATTCGTTAAGGTATCCGTGACAAAAGGAAAAAATATGCCTTAATTCTACGTAATTATTTAGATTCGCGTCACAATATTCAGAAAGTTGGAATTTTTCAAGACTGTTTTTTTTAATATGCATACAATGTTTTATGCTGAACAAATAAAAGCTGGCGACTAAAAAAACTTGGGCCAAGAAGAGGTTTGCGCGTTCTACAGCTCGAGATTAATTTAAGTAGGCTTTTATTAAGAGCAGAGGATCTCAACGTGTTTTCCTCGATTCTTCCCTTCTAGCATTCTTCAGAATAGTGCGTATTGTTTGGTAATCAGGCTTGTTAAGAAACACTTCAACTTGGTCATATATTTTGTCCATGTAATTTATGTATTTATTAATTCGTCATAAACCTTAAGTCTGTCAAAATAAAAAAGGATGGAATCACAAAGTACTGCCTCGTCATAATATCTTATCTCTACATCTTATTATCAGTTCTTTTAAATGGGCATTAATTCCTTATTCTTATGGAAAAATCCATGAGCTCGGATTTAAAATTCGCCTTTGTCTTCAAGGGGACGGTTTGTTCACAACCACTCAATTTCACAAAACTTTCATCTAATTTAACGCGATTTTCGCAAATTAGAATTATGATATTCCATTAATTATGAATTAGAAATTAATTCTAAAATTATTTTCTAGACTAGTTTCTTTATTCATTTCGAAAGGGAGGTTTACTTTGCTTACAATCTTAATCACTTGTAAAGATGTGTGACAATAATGAGTATAGTAATGAACGGCTTACTACTCAAAATGAGGAGTGAGGAAGTTTGTTTCTCCTCACTCACTCCTCACTGAGGTGGATTGATCCAAGAGAAAATTTCCAAGTACAGGAGAATTACACAATGATTTACAATTTTCACGATATGGAAAAAGTAGAGACCATAATGAATGAAATTTTTCAGATCAATTCGAGGTTCCGTAGCTATCATATTAATTAACAAAGTAATTAACGAGGCCGAAGTAAAAGTAAACTATAGGTGTAATCTATCTTCCTCTTAAAGAAAAATGAAAAGTATTCCATTCATCAATGAATGAGAGCAAGGATAGTTGGTTATTTCTGCGGTGAATCTCTTATCATAATTCTCTTATGGCGAAATTAAAGCAGGAAAAAGACAATTTTGAAGACAATGCAATATGAGCATGTATTCCAGCATAAAATTCCCACAATGACATTCTGGTGAAAGGGTAGCGAGTATTTCGTGTTGATTATTTCGCTATTTTATCTTAATTTGTGCTCTAGTGATTCGCTTGTCTTACATTCCGCAATCTTAATAAGTAATTTAAGTAAATAAACGCAAGATGTCATCGGATAACAATGGGTAATTTCTCAAAGACGCAATAGGATTCTTTTAAATGTTTAAAAACGTTACATTTTGCCGCTCATAAGGGCGATGAATACAATAGAAACTTAGAAATACTAATAGAAATTCGTTGGTCAGTTAGTGAATGTGTAGGACTTGTAAATAAATCGAAGTAACTCGCCGGTTATCTCTGAAGAGTTTTATTATTATGAAAACGAATCGATTCTTTCTCTGTCGTAACTCCCATCTACTTCGATTGCCTTTGAAACTCCACTCTGACTGTACCCAAAACATTTCCCGCCATGCGTTGTACCATAAATTTACAACTCGTTAGGTTAAAATTTGTTCGAATGAAACGGGACTTTCTCTGATTCTTAAAATAATAAGGCGCAATTTATGAATTAAAATATTCTAGAAAACATTCATCAAAATACTTTCAATGGATCTTTTAATAATAATTTAAGTAGAATAATTTTAGATTCTGCCTGTTGTGAAGGACAAGAATACATTCATAACTAACAATTCACTTGGAATGGTTCATGAATACCTCTATCTTTTTCTAATCATAAATATTTCAGGCTTCTCTTTTGAAATCCTAAAAAGATTTGCTATGAGCGATTCGATTTGTTTGATGATGAGCATGGACGACTAAATAAAGAAAAGCAGTAAAATTTGGCTTCATAGCAAAAAATTCCTAGATTTCACCTTGTTATTAACGTATAAATGTCGTATAATATTTCTTTAAAAATCGAATAGAAAGGAAGTTCTATACTCAAGCTGATTGGGAAAAAAATTTTTAAATAATGAATGGCAAAACTTGGGGAGGGTTAAGAGATTTCATTTGAAGGGTGAAAAATTGTGAAGAATATTGAGATAATTTCAGTTGTGACCATGGATTCCGCTGTTATTCTAGTTATCTACGAAAGTGGCGTTTTCACGCATCCAGTAGTGATGTAACCAGTAAGGAGGAATATTCACCCTCCGTCTTAACGAAACTCGAACTCACGTAGTTACTCTGGCACCCAGAAGATCGCAGCACTTCCTTCTCAGCTTGAAGGAAGATCGATCATTGCCTACCTAAAGCTAACAAAGTTGCCGTCTTTTCCCTTTTATCTGTTGTAATCGTTTTTATGCAGCTATGAACACCTTTTCATTAAAATTGATTATTAATTACACTATAAGTAGTTAATGATTCGTATGACATTTAGAATAGTTATGTATTTACTGTAACATAGTCAGTAGGTTAACAAAAGTAACTCGTAATTCGTGTTATTGTAAGTTGGCGGGAACGGAGCCGAAATTTCTCAAAATATCAAGACGTTCATTCGGCTATTGGTTTACCTTAATATAAGGCAAGTCATTATTTGTTATCTATTTATATTTATACCGATTATCGGTAGACTCTTTGCTTGTGGTCTGTTGAATAGTCGATGGTGTTGTATGTAATGTAAAAACGTTCTCTTTGTCCACAATTGTTGGATATCAATAAACTGAGGCGTGTAAAGGGAAAATTGTTATCGGGAAAAGGACATTTTACTTGAATTTACTGAAAAATTGATTAACATTGTAGCGGTAAGAGTATTCACTTATCTATCGTTTACGAGTATTTCTGAGACAATGTCAACGGAACTTCATGCTAACGTTACTCAGGCGATGTGGTATATATTTAGGTGGAGAAAAGTAATTTATCTCCGCCAAGAAAAAATCCTGATTTGTATATCTTCGAATAACCCAAAGAAGGATCTATGGCATGACACGATTCATTTCCAGCTCAAACAATTCGATTTGTAAATGTAAATTACCACTACGTGAAAGTATTGTTTTCATGTACAACTGAATTTGTGTAAGAAGTGAAGTCTCGGATATTTTCTCTATTTTAGGTTTTAATATTATGATAGATGCTAATATGCTTATTTCATGTAACTATATATTCTATTTAAAGCGAAGTGTGTATAGGCTCCTAGCAGTTGTAAGCTTTTGTAAAAGGAAAGAATAAAATTTAAATATTACTGTGTCATGCCTATTACTGTGGAATCACCATGGAGGAGGACTTATAATAATTAGCTAGTATTTTACTTTCACCGCAGTATGTAAATTTTAGCGTTTTTAATTAATGAATTGTCTGATTTTGTACATAAAATCGCAAAATGAATTATACGTCATAAGTGTAGGATCCTACCGCTTGGTTTTACATATGCTATTGTCCCTTCATTGTGCTGATTTAGGTTTAAATAATAGTTGAAAAATATCGGTGCAAAGGTAAAGATACACTTTTAATTTTGTTTATTTAGATTTATGCTATGGTGTGTATATTCATACTATAATTCAACTAAACCTGAATATTTCAAAACAGATGTTCGTAAGTTTCAATATATAAATGGGACAATATTATAACATTTAATTGATACGGTGTGAACTCTGTTATATGATTATTTCTGCTACAATACTCAGCTGAAGTTAGCTGCTAGAAGTTATGTTTATTTTATACATTTGAAATTATAAATTGGTTCAGTTCGTCAATTAGTATCTAACTTTACTTTATATTCTCCATTTGATCTTTTGCTAAGCATTTTAGGTACGTTGGTACATTATTGTTGGTTATTGTATAGGATCAATAACAGTGAATATGTAACTGATCAGTGAACATCAGGAACAGTGAATGTGTAACTGAAGGTATTTGCAAGATTGTTAGTGAAGCATCTTTGATTTGTATTGGTAAATGACTTGATGCTATCCAATGTTGACATGGGTATACTCAAGACCTATGATGTTTGTTGTCACAGAAGTATCATTTGTTATTCTCATTGAAAATATTATTCTATACAGTATTAGTTTGCTGCTCAACAGGTTGTAACGGTTGTCGAATATGAATTATTTTGTATGTATGTAATGCATTACATAGTTTTCTTCTTCTGCATACCCTCATTGTGATATTTTTATTAGACTCATTACCTTTTCTGTCCTTTTTATCAATACTATATTTGTTGCAAACATCTACATGAGGCTCTTTAAAACTTAATGATTTTATCTAGCTTCACTTCAACTGTAGATGAACTATTTTATTCTTATTTTTCTTGCAATTCTGGTCATCCATATTGCTCTTTTTAATGTAAATTTTGATACCATTTGATAGTTAAGTTGTTAAGATAGTTGATACCATTGATCTAAGTTAAATGAGTGAACAAATTATGACATTTTAATTAAAGTTGGAATTAGCTAGACTTTTATCATAAATCAAATGTTTGTACATTAGTAGACTTTCTGTCTGCTACTGATAAACATTTTTTGTTACCCTCTTCTACTTGTGCATATACTTTCTCATAGTTTTCACACAACTCTCTTTCTAAGCAGTCTACAAGATATGTTTATTCCCTCGCTATTCAGTGTCATGCAAATATCTCATAATTCAAGTGCATCTTTTAGTGATTTCAATATTTGTTCCTCATTTATCTCCACATATCATTATAGTATCAATCACACTCAGCCAGTTCTTTCTTTGTCTTCCTTATATATGGATGGAAATGGATTTAAAAATTATTTTCCTTTATCTTAGGATTTTTTCTCATCATTTGAATATAGGTTGATGTGCTCATTCAGGTTAGATGGTGATTAAAGTTGTTTATATGAGTTTTGAGGAGGAAATGAAGTAATGTCTCATGACATGGTTTTGTCTATGCTTTTTTTATAATGACTGCATGGACTCATTTGTCTATGCAGTAACTATTCATACACTATTTATAAACTAGATCATCTTTACAAGCAATTATGCTATGCATAGGTTAACATAGAGTTAGAGAGCTTAGGATGATTGTACATATTTATGCATAAACCTTTTTTTAAATGAGAAAATGTATGGGAAGACACTTAGATAATGGTACTTTCTCCTAACAATTATTTATTAAACAGATGTTAAATATCACAGTACAGGTTTCAACGATTTATCGCCATCTTATGGTATCAGATAAATTGTCAAATCTGGTCCTGTGTTATTTTTGTTTGTTTAATAAATAATTGTTTGGAAAAAGTACCATTATCTAAGTGTCTTTCCCTAATGGATTTCCAAAATTCTTTGCCTGAATCTGTGAAGTTTATAGAGGAAATGTATGCCTTTTTATTGTTTACAGTTTACATGTGTGTATGTATAATGTGTATTTGTGTGAGATTTCCAAAAAATATACTTACAATTGGTCTACAGTAAATATTTACATTTCTTAATGGGGTAGTATGGTACATATACATGCAAATTAAATAATTGTCAATTTTTTCTATTTAACTTATTCCACTGATAATGATATTACGTAAATAATATTGTGCATGTACTTAAAAACAGTGCCTGTGGTGTAAGATAAAAATTAATGAATGGCATACATACAAATTATAAATGTGTCAATTACCTCTGTACTCCTTATTTAATTTATATATGTTTATAAGTTTGTAAATATATCAATAACCAATTTTTATCTGATGTCAGAGATAGGCCTCCCCAAGCATTTTCTAATACCCTTTATTCTGATCTTTTTGCTGTCGTACTTCCCATAAGTATTTAGCAATCGCTCTGTTCCATCAGTTCTCTGGTCTTCTTCTTGGTCTGTTTTTCATCTCCTGGTGTCTAATTGAGAAATGCTGATGCCCAATGGTTGTCACATTCTCTGCCCTTATTCATATTGTTGATCTTGTTTTATCTATGCATGTATAGTCTCACAAGGTTTGGCAATTACGGAATGATGCTGATGTCAAGCAATTGAAATGTGTTACAATGTAAATTTCTCAGTTATCATAGGTATTATCCTCTCCATTCTTACAGAAACAGTGGAAAGGATTTGGCAATTTTACTCTCAGGAATCTAATGAAAGCATGTAAATATTTTTCATGCCTCAGCTATTTTTCATAGAATGGGAAATATTGTAGCACACTCTTGCCCTCTCTCGTTTGATATTTTTAGTTAAATCTTTGAGTCATTAAAATTAGCAGAAATGGGTGATATTCTTCTCGGTATATGTATCTCACTCTTGCTGTAATACTATTTCCGGTGGAAATTCTTCATTTTTCTGTTACCACAGCTGAAAGTAACTGATAAATACTTCCTTGTGAGCATGTAATAATAAACGTCAATGATTTGTTAACATTTTATGCGATTGTACTAAATAAAGTTTTTTTTGTTTCCTAAATTGATTTAGTTTTAATAACGTTGAAACTAAAACTTTCATTATCGGTTTGCACCTACAGTATCACAAGAATTTCGTTTATCAGTAGTTGACTCTTTTACAGAAAATTGTCGTTTATCCAATTTTCGCCTGACTTAGGAAGCAGTAAAACTTGCTAACTTGAACAATATACTGCCAAATAGCGAATGACAATTTTACAGATGTATGATTTTGTAAATGTATGTTTGTAACGGTATTTAATTTATTTATAAACTCATGACGTCCTTCATCATTTGGTTTTGAAAGTATGTACGAACCACCAGCACTCTTACTGATTGGAGTTTGAAAGCATCTCCACATTGAAGAATTTGTCTTTCACAACTCTTATCTGCCGAGGAATCTCTGTAAGACTTCCAATAAACGGAGATTCCTGCTTTTTCATGCTCAGCCGGTGTAAAAGATGATTCTTATTACACTGAATTCGTAAGTGTAAAGGAAAGAAATGCTTTCATTGATACATTCCTAACTATAAATCCGTCGCCACTGTGCGCTCATTTACGTCGTCGGTGCGGACTACGACGTCGTCCTTCATTCTCTACCGGTCGCGTTCTCGAGATAAGTTCGAAAAATATTAAACCCATTGCTTCAGTACAAAAAAGGGCCGTACAAAATAAAAAGTAACGATATTTCACTACAAAGTTTCGCTGACAAAAAGGAAGTTGTGAGTATGATATATAGCTTGAGGAGTATTATTTTCCTGCATTTCGTCGAAATGAATTGTTTATTTTCTATTTGCGAAAATCGATTCTGATATTCTTCCTTTGAAGCTTGAAAAAATATTGTAACGATTTTATAAGTATCTTGAGTTTATGCGAAAGTTTTTAAGATTTGAAAATTCTAAGTTATATGTTAAATATGTCAAACTGTATCGATTTCAGCCCTTATAACTAGGGAAAATTAATTTAAAGTAGTGCTCAAGTTGTAAATGATGCTTAATTCTTGGATTTGACTTAACGGTATTTAATAATTACGGAAATATCTTCCGTCCACGCATATAGGTTCCGTGGATTCATAGCATCTTGGTCCCCAGTTTGTAGGGGCCCAATAAAAAAAGATTTCAATATTTTTCAATAGGAAGAGAATATATCTGTTAACGATTTAAAATTTCAGATATCATGCTTTATTTATTAACTGTCACTCGTCCCAGAGATGGCGGGAAAGGGCCCCTAAAGTGGGAATTTGCATCCGGACTATTTGGTAGATGGCCGGCCCTGCCTCAGTTTACACAATTTACGAAACGATTTATATTTTAAGTTATAATTCGGGGGATAAACCCATGCACGAAATCCTCCTATCCATGAGAAATACCCATTCGGAGTATACGGTAATTACGGTAGAATTCCACTTTAAATTTACGTATTCTAATGATTTTTGTATAAGTATATTCTGCAATAGTTTAATACCATCTCATGCCATATCTGGGCTATGTTTTCGGGTCACCCAGACTTCAACTGTTAGTCTTGACTCCAACCCCGATTCCTTCAATTTTCTATTATTTATCTCAGACTCCATTGAAAATGTGACAGAGAGATTAACTATGGAGACGTTGGCTATATAAGAACTATCAGTTAAATTCTTTTAAATTATGAACAAAATTTTACCGAAGCAAGCAATTGAGTACAACTCGAGTACAGTAGCATTCCGACTTCGAGAACTCGAAGCAAGGGGTTTTTTTTTATTTTACCCTCCCGTTTCGTCCCTCTCTCTTAGCAATTGAAAGGTAAACAGAACCTCTCGGCTCTATTAAAAAGGCTCTCAGGTATTACAAAAAATAGATTACTACAAAAACGTGTTATGTCAACAAAACACGAAAGAAATCATTGCCTTGCTATGAAATTGCATTGCTTGCTGAAAGAAATTCTGCGCAAAAAAATGATACTGTGTCCTCAGACGAGTTTGTTAGATTTTATAAAACCATCAATATCGAAATTACTAGGTTTTATATAACTCATTATTTTCTTTAATAATTTGTAGTGATATCTTTAAAGAACGAAAATTGGTATGAACATTTTTATTTAGCCTTTTCGTCAGTGCTTGGATTAAATAAAAAAAATGATGTATTTTTAAGTAGGCTTAACATACATCCTGTTATGTCCGGGACTGTCCCGGTTTTAACTCAATAACCCGGTCAATGTTTCTGCTTTCCTACTTTATTGGATAAACTCGGTGAAAGGTTATGGTGCAAGATACGGAGATTTCAATGATAGAAAAAAATTAATACTTTTCATAAAGTAGCGAAGCTCCACACACTTAGTGTGCCTTAAAGTCGTATGAAATTAACTTAGACCAAGTTTTAAGGCGACGTTCCTGTTTCATCCATTTGGAAATTTGATAAGTCCTGGTTCCTTACCATCATAGTAAGCCAAGTTTTACTCCGGTTTACGCGGATTCAACCAGCGCGGTTTCCATCGGATCCAACCATCGTGTATGACTGTGTATGCAAATTGGTGTAACGTACATATTCTGCTTCTGTACGTATAATATCACTGACAAATCGATTGAAAATATTCTCTGAGAAAAAGAATAACTTTAATGAGATCCACTTTCTTTGACGCCCTCAAAACTGCGGAGGTCGAAGTCTGCAAATTTTAACCGACTCCGCACAAAATCAATTCCGACTCCACAGCCCTGGTATTTGTTCATAATCATTTTGACTGAACATTAGCGAATATTCTATGGTTGGTTTATTTCCTCAAAATATTTAATTAACAATGTATGTAGTTTTGCTCGCTGTGGCAGTTTTCCCAGTCTGTAGCCGACCCTGGTTCCCCTTCTATTGGATCCATATTAGATTTGGGCGTTATCATTTTCCGCACTGTGCTCCTCATCAAGAGTGACCTTGAAGTTGCGTGAAGAGCATCCAAGTTAGGTGACCCTCTAATAGATGCTCTCAGATGCGCATCAAAGCATCGCCGACGAGTAGTCTGAGTACTTGGTGAAGCACTTCCTCTTCCTTTGCTGTCATCTTCACTCATCTTTCCTTTCTCATCACAATTTCCTTTGCCCCCACCGATTCTTCCTTGCGACTTTAGTGCTCCCTAAAATCTTCTTCTCCGATCTCAGTTTGCAGGAAACGTCCTTTCCAAAATAGAACGACGGAAAATTAATTCCACAACCAAAGCTTCGTCAAGTTACACATTTCTCTCCGGTTGTGGTTGTTCTTTTCCGGTTCAGAACACAGATTTACGGTTTAGTCACGAATGAACCGGTTTTTTAACCGTTATTTTACAACATCACTACCATTCTAAGATTTTCATCACCTAATGCTATTTTAGTTGTGCTAAATAATGATTCAGTGGGGAGACTTGTTTCATTTTCTATTGTAGGATACTAATTTTGCCATAAAAATTGATAGCAACATATATAAAGCAAGTTAAAATTGCTGCCGTTTATACAATTATGCGCTTTGGTACTTTAATTTTTTTCGCGGATATTTTTCACATTATTTATAAAGTTGAGAATGAGAACTATAGAAGAAACATTTACCCTTTACTAATTTTGATTACTTTTATCTATTCGATGTATACTAGATACAGAGACGTTAAGAGATATTAATAACTTGAACGATGGACTTGGGGATGATTTATCGGAAACTCGAAATATTTTCATAAGACCATATATTTTTTTTCAAAATTGTCTCGAATTTAAAATCAAAAGAAAATCGTTCAACAGAGTATTGCATTACTTGTCTCGATTTAAATGCGATTAGTATTTGTAACCAAATTTCACAAAAAATTCCGTGCTCAATATAAATTAAATCTTAAGTAAACAATGAAATATTTTATGCCAATGCAAATAATCTGCAGGTAGGCATATTTAACAATTTATTTTGGTTTTACACAAAGTTAGGCCTGATAATGTTGACGGTTTGAATCCAATTGAACTTTATGTGCATCTCTTATCTTAGTGTTTTCCAGTTTCCTTGCATCGGAGCCGAGGTACTGTTGGCTGAAGTCATGATGATGTTTTATTGTCCATTAGCACCGCTCTTGAACCCGGTAATCGCATTCGTAGGACTGTATATTGTACTGTATACTGTGAATTGATTCTCTAATTCATTATTATTCGTTTTGAAATATTTTTGAAGTCGGTGGAATACACTCACGATGTAATTTATGTTTTTAGACAGTTTTCTGCGTAAGAAGTAGCCAGAAATAATCTTTTAGTTAAGTGTGAGGATTGATAATTACTTCTTAGATCGTGAAATATTCTTTGTCACGAATCAATAACTTCTTGAGATTAATTTTGTTTTTCTTTACATGGTAATTCGGCTTTCCGTTTCATCTGTGATTAGCTTAAAAGATTATTTTGAGTTACTCATGCGTGTTGGAGTGCTACGGAAGAATTTATTTCCTATGTTTAGCTCTTTGGCTTTGAAATAAAAATAGAGTATTTAAAGTTATCAGTGCGTCGAAAATCTATAAGAAATCCAAATTAATTCTGTCGATATTCTTAGCAAATCAGTCGTTAGATTAGTCGTAGACTCGTTACAATTGTTGATTATTACTATTCTATTAGTAACTACACATTTTAATTATGTCAAAGGTGGGCAAGTTATCGAAAAATATATTTTATATAGATATGTAGCTGTTCCTTCATCCTTTGTCCACTCACATGGTTAATTTAGTATTATTTTTAGAAGAATAATTTGTAGAAGAGGTAAATTCATCCTCGTAGATTTCCATTCATAATCTCGATATTACCTGCTGCACAAATAAGATTCATATTCCCTAATAAAAATCCTTACTGTAATAAATATGATCTTGGAATGGCTGGCTTTCATTCTTCGTCTCCTATCAGATTTGGAAGATAGGCATTATTTCGAAAAAATATTTCCTTGTAGATGTCGAAAGAATTTCATATTTGAAATAATTCTCATTGCGCGGAAAGCCTCACGTTTCTATTCTCGTACCCGAATTTATTCCACGAAGAACCCGTAATTAAAGTCAGTCCATCTACTCGTAAATCAGTCAATGAAGTCTTACGTGAACAGCGGATACTTTCACCGCCTTATCATCCTCCTTTATAAAGATCCGGACGCGATAAATGCCTTTCGGAGGGAGGATCGGTACCAAATGGTCCCATAGAACGCGATCAGATTGCGCGCAGCTCATTTGCGTGGGCGGAGTTCTTCCGTGGATTAGAGGTCGTTCGGTGGGCCGTTTTTTATTCGGTGCATTGCTCCGTGTCGTGCGGTGTGACGCGGCGACAGGAACAAGCCGCTCCTCGTGACCTCACTTCCTCCTCTCGTTAACAACCGTGTCACTTGATGATGTGCGCTTTATTTTTATTTCTGCCTTCTTTTGTTTCGCTTCTTCCGAAGACGCCCTTCCGCCCAATCGACCGTCTTCAAGTGCTCACGTCAACCTGACTTTGGTGCTCGCCCTCCGATTTGTGTGTCGACGCACTCGCTAATTTCGGGGCGGTCTCTTTCTCTTTTATCGTATCGCTGCTCTATTTCCGTTTTATGTCTCTTCCGCTGCAATCTTTTTTTTGCGGATGGCATTCGTTAAAGTCACCTCGGGTGTCTCCCACGGTTGCGTGATTGGACCTCTATGTTTCTAAATTTTACTTCAACGTCTCTAACAAGTGCATAATAAGTGATTTTTTTGGGATATTCCAAATTTCTGGCCAGTATACTAGGATACTTAGTAGTATTCTGTATGGCTAAAGATGTTCGTGGATGACTCAGTAGCATACAGGTAGATATGCCGAATAGAGAATTGCTTTTCTTTATCAAACAATTTACACGTTACACGAAAGTAACTGAAATGATGACTGGAGTTCATGTAAATAAATACTCCGAATGATACTTCGATAAATTCATTGAAAATGAAATAATTACGTTAGATCACTCTCAAATATCAAAAAAACATATTGTTTGGTTGAGGTCGTTAACTTAAAATTGAAAAAGTACATACGTACAAAAACTTTTTACCTGAAAGGGTGGATTTGTGAATTAAATTCGAAATTCGAGAATGACAGAGATTTTGGATAGTATCCTTCTGCTGCCATTGCGAAGAGCAAATAAATCCGTAAATTTCTTGTTTTCGAATTTTCAGTCTGCATAGGGCCATTCGTAATCTTCAAGAAACTTCTCTTGAGTTTGCCGATAACGAAAAATGGGTTGAGAACTGAGCAGCCGTTGGATCTGCAGGAAATGTTCTGTTCTTCTCTTCCATTAGGCAACGCTCTCTTCGACACGAAATTCCTTCTTCGCAAGTTATCCTTCGGCGAGTCTCTAAAGCTGGTGGAAACTAGATATTATGACACGAGTAAAATATTTGCAAACGGAACAGATGTGAAGAAGCCTAAATAAACGAAGTCAAAATAGATTTCGATTAGATATCCTTGATCGGCATCTTTAAATTATTCTGTGATGTTTTATTAAACGCCATCAATACTACCTGCGTCTTTGCTTCATTATACCTTATTTTATGTAAGAAATTTGAGATGCCTGCAGCTAAACCAATCCTCTATTTTACACATCTCTGCAGCAGTAGTACTCTTTTGCCATTGGATGACGTCGCGTATCTTTGGGAGAAAGAATACAGCGTTAAAATGTGATGTACGTTAGAAACATGTGTACCAATAGACAGAAAGAAATTTGACAATTGGAATGATACAGCCCGGGAAGTTTAAAAAGTCGACTTTTTTTATCACACCACGTTTGTTTGGGTGTGGGGAGAGAGACCATTCAAGGATGATTAGTTTTAAACTATTCATCTTAGATTTGATGTCAAATTATTGGACTTAGCTGTAAACTCGGAGACATTCATCGTATCTCGGAGTTCCATGAGAAACCAGTCTCTGAACTCAGTGTTGCCACATGTAACACATTGCTTTTATTCTTTCTTAAGCACTTTGATCGACTTCCATTCGAGCCTAATACTTAGATCGACCCTAATACTCAGATCGACCCTTACCAATATTATTTAGACCCCTGGCGGTCGATATCGAAATATTAAGGAAACCTTTGTATCACACGTGGCAACAGTGAGTTCTGTTGATTTCCTGCGGAACTCCATGGAGGAAATGAGCATATCCGAGTTAACAGACAAGTCCAATAAATAATTTAACTCCCAATCAAATATAAGTGTCTTCAATCTAATCACCTTTCATTCACCGCTCCCTAAAAGACAATTTTCGTGGCCCCACCTCCTCAGCCGTGAAGAGTAATTTAATTGCCTCTAGTAAGTTAAATGAGTTTTTAAAACCGCACCCAACTGAATAGCAACGTTGGTAAGTAGGGCTTCAGTGTTTATATTCTTTGGGCCCAACAAGCTGCAGATTCCCTGGGACCCATACATTCCCCTGCTCTTACGGAACGAAAGTTTTCCATTAATATTCCGTTGTTGTTAAGGTGTTACCGCATAGAAGTCGTTCTACCTAAAGCAATTATGATATAGAGTCAGTTAAACACCCCCATTAACGGTATCGAATACACTAAGTGTTTTATGTTTGTAAGTTTTAGGCAACGTTGAAGATGTGTAATTTCATGCTGGTATTCGCCTGGATTTCTAATTAATTCTACAGTTAATGTTTAGGAGTGACAATTAGTTTATCCTTTGTAGAGGGGCAATTAGTTTGTCTAACCTATTATTCCTAAATTATGGTACTTTAAAAAAAATGTTTATTCCAATACGATTCTCGATTCCAATTCCTGCATAATTCATTGATTTTAGTGGCTGTTGGTATGGTAAACAAATACTCAACGAACAAAATGTATCTATCAACAAAAATTTAGTAGAATAATCAGTACAGAATGTAGGATATCCTTATTGTCAAAATATTAGGGCAGATATTTGAACAATAAAGGGAAAAGTTTGTTTATTTAAGTCTTATGAATATATTTAAGTCCTAAAAAACATGACTGCATTTTGAGATAATTTTATTTTAGTATTACATAATAAACAAAATTTAATTTATATTATATATGTGAATTAACAAGAGGTGCAAAAAGAGGTTAGATGTAAAAATTTTATCAGGAATTGAAGCAAAGTATAAATGGCGAACTTTATAGAAAGAGGCTGAGAGTTGGATGGAAACTCGAAAATTCTATTTTTTACGTAGAATAAGTTAAATACATGCCATATCTATTCATCATTCGTACTAGAAATGAAAGATTAAGGTTTAAGCAAAAGATTCCAAAGACTCGTTTTTAGAATTGGAAATTTGGTTGCAAATACTCCGATAAAGATAAGTTCCGATATTTCCGATTCCTGGTTCTAAAGAAAGAGCATGACGAAGACGATTAAAAATAATTAAAATAGATACTGAATAGGCTAAATTTTTAAGCACACAACTTAAAAAATGAACGGGTATGTATGGAAATATATATAGATTTAGCGAAAGGTAAATTCAAGCCCAAGAATGTATGAGTGTGGTTTAACGAGTTAAGTAACGTGCTTATCCAGCGAGAAATACAGTTCACTCACGATTATCCGTGCCAATGATGGGGAGAGAATGCACGAATAATCAGAAATACGGTTAATTCATACTTTCTCTTTTATTTCTTATATTACTCATAATTAACGTAAATAAATAATTTATTCTTATTTACGCACTTATCCCGTTATTTTCGATTCTTTCGTGTACTCATTAAGAGTTTTGTTCACTCGACTGCGGGTCTTTTTAGCAGAGATAATACCATCGTAGATTTCTTTCCACTGCAGCATAGAAACGGTCTTACGTAAATCCTGCTTTTATTTGAACGCGAAAACACTTGCTCTTTTGTGTTTGAATAAGAAAGACCGCGGACAATATCAGCGAAGAGTAAAAAAATCGTGCACGGATAATCGGGAAAACGGTTAATTCTTCTATATATCCTTGAAATCCTGGAAATCTCAGGAAATTTTGTTCTTCTGGAAAGCTCGGGAAATTTGGCGGGTAGCCTGCAAAACTCTATAATCACATTCTTTTCGAATGGTCGTTCCATGCCTTTTGTTTAGGGCTGGTATTAGTTTGGTACGAATTCTCTGAGAGGAAGAAATGTTTCGAAGACAGTGTTGATGTGGCCAATTTAAAGCATATAATAATAATAATAATAAATCGACTTTATTTCAGGGCGAGATTGAGACTAGTAAGTCTCTTCTTACATCTAACCCTATGTCATAAAAGATGAAAAGAAATAGTTTATGGGGCTAAAATAAAAGAAAAATAACAAAGAGATGTGTTTGCGGGTTAAAAAAAACCTAAGTTATTGCACTTAGGAAAAAATAGAACCCTGCAGGAAAACGCCCACAGGAAGGGGGGCGTGAAAAACCTGCGAAACCTACAGACAGTAGCATCTAAAATTTTAAAGAAGAGGGGGAAATTAGAAAATGAAAAGTGACTGCAACGTTACTGAAAAGAATAAAAAAAAGCATGATAAATGTACATTGATATGAAAGAAAGAAAAAAAAGAAGAGGAAGGGGGAGAAAAAAGATGAGGACAGGAGATCGATTAGAAATACAAGAAAAGAAACATTGCAAAGATAATAAAAGAAGTGGGAAAAACACAATACATAGATATTTACAGTATCACCATTGGTTACGTCAATTTAGCAATAAAAGTAATAAATGAAAAGAATCTATAAAAAGGAATAAATAATAAAAGCTACAGATTACCAAAAATAACAAAAGCCATGGAAATCACTATACATAGATATTTACAATATCGTCATTGGTTATGTCAATTTAGCTTTAAAAAGAAGAAAAATAAAATACAAAATTACACTAATAAAATAACATAAATAATGGTGGAGAACAGACGGACAGAACAGATCTTAAGAAAAGAGAATAGACAGATTTTCTAACAGAGTGGGGAGAGGGCCAAGACTTGGTGCATTCATAGTGTGTTGAAAGAGTTGGGATGCGGTCAAAACGTTTGAGTTCAGCTTTGTTGGATTAATAGATGATTGTGGCATTTACGCTTAAAGGTATATATGGATGGTAAGTTTTCCATAGCGGATGGAAGTGAATTCCAAAGGTTACTAGCTGTGACTGCGAAAGATTTATGAAATATTTCAGTTCTATGCTGGGGGATCAGGAGTTTCTTACAGCCTCTCGTGTTACGGTCGTGAATGGTATTTAGAGATACAAATGAGGTATAAATATACTGTGGAGACTTCGTGTTCAGAAATTTATATGTGGATAGTAGGATATGTAGCTTCCGTCGCGATTCTAATTTAAGTAACGATAGCTTAGAGTAGTATTCGGAAACGTGATCATATTTTTTCAAGTTGAAAATAAACCTCACCGCGGTGTTTTGCATTCGTTGCAGCTTCATGGCAAGTTCCCTTGATAGATCCTGGTATACTATATCACAATAGTCAAAGTGTGGCATGACTAAGGATTTAACAAGTCGTAATTTCACGGAGGGGGAAAGGAAGTTTCCTGCACGCCTTAGAGTGTGAAGCGAGAAATTTACGTTTTTACATATGTGAAGGACGTGATCAGACCATGTGAGTGTTTCGTTCATATAGAGGCCGAGATTTTTCACCGATTTTACGAACAGGATCTCATTGCCATTCAGTTTAAGTGCTGGTAGGTTATCTTTATTTACTGAGTTAAGTAGTTTAGGATATCCGATCATGATGGCTTGAGATTTAACTGGATTAAGGTTGATAAAATTGTCTTTGCTCCAGTTACTGATGAGCTGTAGATCACAATTAATTTTACGCAGCGATTGAGGCAATTCTGAAGGACTTGAATTCAAGTAAATCTGTAGATCGTCGGCGTAGAGATGGTAACTACAATGTTTCAGTTCCTTGATACAGTCATTTATGTAGATAGTGAAAAGCAGGGGACCCAAAATTGAGCCCTGAGGAAGTCCGCGATCTATCTCAATCCATACAGACGCCAATTCGTCGGAAACTACTTTCTGTTGGCGATGGTGAAGATAGGAAGAAAACCAGGAGACAGAGTTGTCAGTGAAACCCAGCATCCTAAGTTTTGCCGTCATTATGTCTACGTCAATTGAGTCGAATGCTTTAGTGAAATCGAGAAGTACTAACGCGGTTAATTTTTTACTATCCATAGACTTGCGAATGTCCTCGGTTATCTTTACGAGCGCGGTAGCGGTGGAGTGAAGTTTACGAAAGCCTGATTGCAAAGGGTTGAGAAGGGAGTTTTGATCGAGGAATTCAGAAACTTGACGGTGAACCAGCTTCTCGAGGGCTTTAGATAGGACAGGAAGAAAGCTTATTGGTCTGTATTCCTTACAATTATTGCCGTCGGGTTTCACGTTTTTCGGAATCGGACGGATTAATGCCTGTTTCCATTGCGAGGGAAATTTTCCTTGAAGAAGAGAACTATTGAATATGTTAGTTATTACTGGTAATATAATATGCATCAATTTGTTGATTATGAGAGTAGGAATTCCATCAGATCCTGAGGCTTTAGATTTTATGCTTCTAAGTGCCTTCAATGCGTCAATTTGAGATACAGGTTTAAAGACAAAGTCCGTGTGGTGGGGTGAAGCAATAATGCTTGAATCCAGACTATCTATTAAGTGTTGCTTGCGTTCGGGATTAATTTCTGTCGGTGGAAGGGAGAATTTTTCATTGAGGGAATTAAGACATTCAAGGGTAAGCAACGGGGATTCTTTGGGTTTCCCTATACCAAGGCCTCGCAGTTCTTTCCATAATGCTGCAGAGGATTTACATCTAGAAATAGAGTGCGCATATCGAATTTTTGCGTTCCTGATTAATTGTTTCGTTCGGTTTCTTAGTCGTTTATAGTCGTTAAAGATTGTTGCATTCTTGCAACGTTTGAAATGACGGAATTTTGAATCGCGTTTTGCCATCATTTCCCTAACTTCTGCTGTTAACCACGGAGCAAAAGGTTTGGTGACTCTAATTAATTTAACCGGCGCATGAAGGTCGAGTAAGTTAATGAGGAGAGTATTTAAAGTTTCGACTTTTTCATCTAGGTTGTCAATGAATTCTATATTATGCCACGGCAGAAGAGAAGCATCACTAAGAAAATTATCATAATTTATATTTTTCGTATCGCGATGGTGAATATACTTTTGCGTGGATTTTGGCGTTTTAAGAGAATAAGATAGGTATATCGTATCATGATGAGATATTCCGGGAGTTGCGAGCTGTCCATATGTTTTGACTCTCTCTGGATTGGTGGTAACTATGATATCGATCCATGTAGAAGAGGTTAAGGTATTATACGTTGATTGCAGTGGGAGTAGAGATAAGTTGTGAGCAGTAAACGTGTTTTTCAAGAATTTTGAGTCGTTATTATCGTTATTCATGTTGGCGTTTATGTCACCCGCTATCAGTATGTGTTCATATTCCTGTCTGATTTTTGCTATCGCGTCATCAATATCTGATAAGTGACCTATTTTGGGTGGCCGATAGACTACACCAAGTAACATTTTTTTATAGTTAACCGTTACTTCAATGAAGAGGTATTCTGGTCTTTTACAATATTTTGGATCACTAGAAAGGATAATTTTACATGAAAGATCGCTGCGAATATAGATTCCGACGCCACCTCCTCTCTTGCCAGTTCGATCATTTCGGTAAAGAGTAAACCCTGGTATTGTTATTAAAGAAGAGGGAATTGTTGGTTTTAACCATGTTTCAGTTAATGCAATAGAGTGGATACCACTACGCGGAAGAATTGCACGTAGTTCGTTGAGGTGCGGAATTAAGCTTTGAACGTTAAGATATAGCAATTGAAAAGTTCGCGGAAATGGTCGAAATTTTTCCGTTAGTATATCTTGGGCACTGAGAGAATTGTGAATAATGGGTGAATGTATTGTGTTTTGGTGAATAAGATTTTGTGATGCGGGAGCTACTGGCGAGGGAATGAATGGAGGTGCATGAGGATTCAAGGAAGACCTCCTGGACAGTAACGGGACGAAAATCAGAGCATTAGGGTTAAGCTGACTAAGAGAGCCATTAAACGCTGTAGGGAGTGGGAATAGGTATCCACTGCGGGTGGCCACGGGTGAGTGAGTGAGAGGCTGAGGTGGCTGTGATGAGTGGGAAAAACGGCTGGATGTGAATTTCTTAGAATCCATAATTGCCACAAGGAAGGAGTAAGTTATTGAAAATTTTAAAAACTTGTCTTGAGAGGAATGGGGAGTAAGACGTTACTCAGTTAAACCTTACGTGCACACAAATAATCACTTATGAAATATTATTTGTTCGCAAAGATCACTTTATGCGTAGTAATAATAGTACTTGGATAGTTTAAACAGTTTATTTAAAATTCACTACGGCAAATTTAACTTCACAGCACTGAGATATATTTCACTACGGCCAGAGCATTAGCTTAGCATGCAATGGGATGGGAAATCACTTCACTATCACTAATGGGGAAAAGGGAACACCGGAGTGGGAAGATTTTCACTTTATGTATTGGGTAACACTTGATCGCACTTGATATAGGGGATGTAACGGGAATCACTATGGAATGATGCACCACACTGAATGGAAATAATACCTAGCAGCACTATGGAGAGACACAATAACTCAGGGAGAATGGGAAAACTATGGACTGGACCACTTAACGCTTAGAATTGGGCACTAAACTCAAAATAAACACTTATTAGGGGGCACTAGTGAAATATGGGAAAACACTGATTAAGTTGGGGGTAAAGCTGGTGGATCTTTCTTGATTCTGCGTCGGATGTCTCTTGAGCTGCTTTAGATGTTTTATTCCGCAAAGTTTCTGTTTTCTGTCGGTGAGGGGAAGGCTTGCAATTTCCGATTTACTGTCCGCTGTTCTCGGTATTCGGTGTTACTTCACACCTTCGTCCAAATCACTCAAAACCTCGTCGAAGAGACTCAATTTCGCAGCTCGCTCCTGGTTTGGCTGTTGGGAACGAAATATTTTCTTGCTGCATCCACATCTCGGATGGAGATGGCGTGGACCCTGCTACCATCAGGACGCAAGAATATGACTTTACCGTCTTGCGTCCAAGCATTGCGTGGGGTAGCCAGCTCTTTAGCCGCCTGAAGCACTGAGTTTCTTGTTGCTGTCAGGGATTCTGTTACCAGGATGCCTGTGCCTTTTAACGCCTTTTTTGCCATCCAAACTTGGTGGCGGTCCTGGTAAGATATGAATTTGACGATAATAGGTCTTGGTTTATCGTCCGAGCTGGTTCTTGGCTTCCCCACGCGATGCGCCCGGTCGAGGCAACGCACATCGATTGGGACTTTAATTTTGTCCCGGAAGAGCGTGACTGCGGTTTTTATGCAGTCCTCCTTTGATACTTCCCGGATTCCATGCACCAACAGACAATTGCGCCTGGAATATTGCTCCAGGGAATCCATCCGCTCTTCCAATGCGTCGCTTCTGGTGGTCAGACTTGCGATTTCACTGAAAACTTTTCCCTCGAAGGCGATAAATCGCTCTTCGAGTGAAATCGCTTCAGAGGACCTCGATGGTTCTTTCTTAAATTTTGCGAGTTTCTCCTTAAATGCCGAAAACTCTTGCTGTAAATCCGTCTGCAGGTAAGCAAGAGTCTTGCGGAGTTCGGCATTATCGTCCTCGAGGTCCTTCTTACGGGCAGTGGTAGGGGCCATCGTGGCGAATGGGTGATCGTTGGGGAAGGTTAAAAGGATGGTAATTAGGAGCGAGGAGAGAGGCACGTCAGGCTCCTACGGGCATCGAGCGAAGACTGAGACATATAAGTCGTAGATGTGCTCCTTTTTTCTACATTTAACGTTTTGGCAATATCGCGATTAAGCAAATTGGGATTATAAGGAGTCGCAGTTACCAGGGGTATATAATTTCTGTTTGGGCGAGATAACAGCGAATAGAGCATGATAAGAATTTGTTGGGTTTTGGTCATTAGTTGACGTCGCAGTTTGCTGCTGGACTTTCTCAGTGAAACTGAATGATGCTATTCATGCCGCTGCTGTTCAGGTATGTTATTTAAATGAAACTACAAATCTGTATTTTTTTAGATTTTGCTTCATTTTCTAGTGTAATTACACTCCTTTAAGGGAGGATCCTCGCCAATAACTTGAGAATACATGAGAATATAATTATATACTCAGTAGTCTTCACATATTCTTGTGGCATACAGCGGTATGACTCAATGAACCTACCAGCTTATAGCCGGATGTTCACCAGGAACAACCCGAGGTTTATTGGTGCCACAGGCAAGGAGGCTCTCAGGTGCCCCTTCCAGTTAGGAAACAGCTTAACAAAACTTTAATATAATGTTTATTTAAAAAACGTTGAATGTAACTATGAAAAAAATTTGGTGAATTTTGACAAACCTAACGTTATTTGATCTCAAATCTTCGCACCCCGGGCGACTTTTCCTGCTTGTCCGTGTCTAGGGCCAGCTCTGATATCTAAACAATATCATAATGAATCTGTGAACATTTTGTCACCTTAAGTGGCTAATGAGCATTACGTGTCTAATATTTAAGCAAAATTATACTTATTTTGCGGACGTGGAAAACCTGGAAAACTGAAAATATTTCCCTGGAAAACTCAGGGAATTTTTTATTGGATTGATAGTGGACACCCTCGTATAGTAATGATTTCACTGTAGCTTCAGTGATAAGCATGTTTGAGTCAGGATGTTTAAAAAGGTAAGAAGGATCTTCGTAACAAAACAAGGAATGCAGGCAATTTTAATTGCTGTCATTTATGATGCAGTTTGGTATCTTTTCAAGAAAGTTCTGACGGAAAACCGTTTTTAAATGAGGGTTGCCAGCCATGTGTGGCAAGCAAAACCACCAAAGTGAACTAGAAAAGTTTCTGATGCCAATTAAAATTAAAAATACGTCTGAATAGATACCAAAAGGAATCATGTTCCCCAGAATCCATTGTCTAAGTTTGCGGAAGCAGACTTAGTAAGTTAAGCTGATTATATATGGATCGAATGAACATTTTTATTGTACTAAAACTTTTAGCTCCCTGCAGCATGATTTCTTTATCAGATGGAAACCCACATCCTCTGAGGAGATCCCGTTTAAATACCTCGTGTGCGTTAAAAGCGGAACGAGTTGTGCGGGTATTGAGGCAATTATCGTCTGCAATCAAAGAAAACGGAACTTCTTGGGCTCTGTTCATTGATCAGGTGGTTGTTAAAATTGTACTCGGAGTGAATATTGTAATTGTAATTGCATTGGAGTGAATCTGCTCGAAGAAAATCCGCCACTAATATTCATTCTAAAAGCACATCAAAATCTTCAACGGATACGACCTTATGATGTCTCAATCTCCTAATCTACGAATAAGACCCTAATTTAATCTTTTGCGTATTTAAGGTGTTCTTTCCTCCTGCTACCAAATCTTACGGAGAATAATTTAATTATCTGTGGGAACACGAATCTATAGATGCATTCACCAGTGATGCCGATTTGGCTTTCTCCGCAAGATCTGCGGAATTTGCTCTCTCTTAGCGGAGAAAATTCTCATTTAGCGTATTGCGACAAGATTAGCAGGGAATTACCTAAGTAGAAATATCTGCAATATTAAACTTTTTTTTGCGATTCTTCAATTATACTGTAATGAACACTTCGCAGGCGTACTCTAATAATTGAGATATCGAATTTTGTGATGAGCTAATGAATGTATGAATTTTGTTAATCTTATGTTGAATTTATTTCAAAATAACTTTACACCTTCGAATGGTATATTTTTCATTTGTCCTTTGGTACTCGATAGAGAAAATTATATCTTAGAAATTAATTATGCCGTGTAATGCCATTCGTTGTATTTATAAACAATTACGACTTCCCAAACCCTTCCCCCCCTCACTATCCTAATCAAGAAACTTGATTTGAACAACAAAAAATCACTGATATGTATAAAAAGGCTTACTTTCTGTTTAAATTTACCTGATGATGTCCGTGCTTGGGCCAAAACTGATCCTTAAATAAAATAATTTGTTGAAGTTACGAAGTACTGTGTGTTTATTGAGAATTTTATGAGAAGATTGGTTCCATTAAAGGAATGGGTTGACCTGAGTTGAGTGGTTGAAGGGATTGGTGTGTGATGATTCGTGGAGCTACACATGGGTTAGAAAGTTGAAGGGAATGAATGTACAAAAATATGGATGGAGTCACTAACAGAAAAATGAATTTAAGGATTATAGGGAGTGTAGTGAATAAGCCAGCTTCCAATTTGTTTATCAAGAAAGAGAATGCTATGAAATTTATGTTAGTCTGAATAAGATAAATGAAACCTACTTGGATGAAAATTCTCCCCCTTAACTATCTTCTCATCGTAGAACATCTATGGGATGGGATGGGAAGCGAAGAATTGCGGTAAACCGATTCATAGCTCCACTGTAGCCTTCATTGTTTCTCTTAGTCAACTTAGTTTCCCCATTCTTGGAAGTTCTCCTCTTTTATTACCACCTTCCTTTTCGGCTTGCTTCGCATTCTCATCGTAACGATTTTGTCTCATAGATACTTACCGAGTTCTTTTCTTCCCCTTGTTGGAAGAAAGTGCGCTTTCAGTCATCTCGCTATCCTATCTGAATATTCCCCTTTTTTATGAGACTGTTCGTTCATTGAGTAAGTGGTTACGTGTGTATTTCGGAGGATTTTCGTTTCCGAAATGATTTTCGTTTCTTGCGAATACGAAAGGAGATTGTAAAATGTCCATTAAAATGCCTTTTATCCCAGGTTGCATTCGGAAAGAAGTGTGTTGTCTGATTTCCAGAACTCTTCATTACCAGGGTATCTTACCTCTTCTTCATCTCCTTATTTGACAGCAGTTGTTTAGGCTTTCAGTGGTATTTCAAGAGAAATGTCACACGATCTACTTGCGTATTCAGCCAAACGCCTTATGGCGTGTGTTAGTCGTTGCTGTAATGATCATATGTATAAAAATCGGATGTCTGTCGGTCCCCCTATCTATCACAGGAACGACTTGACTTAGAGATCTGAAACAAACTGCATTGTGTTTCTACGATGCTGAAACCCCGGAAAACTATTCTCATCTCTGTAATGCTCCGGGTTCGAACCCAGGAGTCCATAATAGGTTTCCATAAGAGATGAACGTAAATTACGTTTTCATGACCTGCAGAGGTTGTTTCTTTTACTAAATTAAATTAGAAACAATGGTCCTACGAAATTAAGACAAGTGTCTAAAGAAAGGAAAATGATCATATATTCTTAAAATACTCAGAAAATTCGTAAAATTTTACGGAAATAAACAACCTATCCTTTTGACGACCAAGGCAATTTTTGAACATTGCTGTCATGAGTTATCCCATTTAAAAACACGAGGATAATCAGTTAGTATACTTTTCAATAAGAAATTTACGTAAAATGGGTTTTCGTTACCTGCAGCGGTTGTTTCTTTTACAAAATTAAATTAGAAACAATAGTCCTACGAAATTGAGACAAGTGCCAAAGGAAAGGAAAATGATCACATATTCTTATTTTAGTCGTGAAATATTGATATAGATTCGAACCTTCGAGGATTTTGATAAAACAAGTGGAAATGTCGTAAAATGTTTGGGAAATAAACAATCCATCCTTTTGACAACTAAGGCCATTGTTGAATGTCGATTTCATGAATTATCTCTTATAAGTGCACAGAGATAGTCAGTTCTTATAATTTTTATAAGAAATTTACGTAAATTAGTTGTTGTGATTGAAATTTACGTCAAATGAGTTATTCCGATTTCACGACGGAATTTTTTTGTGCTTAGGTGGACCAAGTATGTAGGGTAATAGATATTTTTTAAACTTAATTAAGTTCCGTCATGCTTGACGGGGGCGTTTACTAATTATGGAATAATTGATCTAGTGGGACTACATCTATATACTTTCCCAGAATTGTCTCCTAGTATAAAATCGCCAACGAAGCTGGAACACTCGTACCTAATCTCTCTAAATTCATTAAGAAACATTAAGGAGACATGGGTTCGAGTCATGTTGCCATTTTCCACTTTTCTTTATCCTTGGGTTTCAAGGCGCACACCTCTATGTGCAAAGGAAACACCTTGTCCTCGTATGTTTCCTTTGTAGGTAATAGATCGCGAGCGATGTTATTTTGCGATCGTTAGGCAGCATATTGAGAATGCGTGTAGTGTATTGGCCGACAAGTGTTGTATTCGGGAATTGGAAAAGCTGCAGCGAAAGGCGATACGTTTTGTGAAAAATTGTTACGATAAATCAGTGAGCGTTACACGGATGATTCGAGACGCAGGATGGGAATCTTTAGAAGTTTGAAGATTTAAGCTAAGGTTTACTTTACTAGATAAATTTAAAGAAAGCACGTTCAGAGATGATGTAGCCGATATAATGTGTTCTCCGTGTTACATAGGCCTTTAGATACTGTGAGAAAGATCAGGGAAATAGATGCTTTAACGAATCGATTCAAGAACTCATTTTTTCCGCGAAGAATACGCGAAAGTAATCGATTAGGGAAGTAAGAGTCAAGGTGGATGTACCCCCTGCCGCACGCCGAAAGGCGGCTTGCTGGGTACTTAGGTATACATAGATAATACCTTCAAACACCGCTTTGAGAGTTGGCTGCCTCGACGAGGACCTCTGGCGGTCGTTGGTGCCACTATGTGGAGCGCCACTTGCATTGCTTTCAAAGATTCTAGCTCTTAAAAGTATAGGAGACGCGGCAGTTTAGAGGTTAGAATACCAGTCCGGGTAGTGGGAGATCTCGGTTCGAGTCACAGTCATTTTTCACTTCCGTTTATCCTTTTTTAAGACTTAAAACTCTGTTCAATATTATTATAAAAACTTTTCCCTCATACTTCTGTTAACTTAAGTTTTCAACCTGTTTCTTCTATTGGACTTCGTTTGAGGTCATATAGCATCTTCGTAACGCTCCCCAAGACATGGTTGCAATTCGTAAGCGAATGTGACCCTTTTGCTGGACCATTTTCTTTTTCCTGATTGAATTGCATGTTTGAGTTGTTGCCTCTAATTAGAGTGACCTTATTGGCAATTTGGTCTTGGGACGTCTTTCCTAGGTATGGGGAAATTCACGATATGGTTTGGAGTGGAGGGCTTGTAAGAGTTCATATGTGAAGAATTAATAATTACAATGAAATCATCTTATTTCCATCGCCTGATTTTCTTGAAATTGGCATCAATTGTTAGTTAAGAGTCAAAGTTGCTGATATCCGTTCTCACTTATGTTTTTTAATTCCTTGATTTAGTGCGTCAATAATAAATCATGCGATCTTTCATTTTTTTAATCCGAGGCGGATTCATGGATTTTACGAACAATTTTACATTTTATCTTCCTATTAGGAATTCTATTCTATTATTTTATATCCTATATTATTTCATCGATTCATTTTTCGGATATTAAGAATTGATGTAAATCGTAATTTTTATGGAAATATGGATGGAATAAAATCCTTTCTAGACACTATCCTAATTTTCCGATTCAGTTAGTGTCTAGAAATACCTCATTATAATACCTCACGTAATTAAGTTTATAAAATCTTTGGTGAGATGCGATAAATATCCCATTGTGATTTTTAGACACATTATCCTCTTTATATACTAAAAAATTTATAATATTATCTATACTACGAATACCACAATTATGGTTCAGGCCATTCTTTAAGAAAATTAGCGGTAGGTAAATACTTTGTCGTAATTAACTCATCAAGACTCCAAATACCTCGTATTAATCGTAGTGTGATGATTTTAATATAGATAGTAGAAATTGTATATAATGAAAGGAAATATAGTAGTCCGATCTTAGTTATGGCCGAGTTCCAAAACCTCTCTACGAATAAAATAAACTCTTCTTTCCTTTGATTCTCCGAAACAAAGCTTTCGGTCTGGTCACCAGACTTCCCCAAAACTTCGCATCCTCTGCTTATGTTTCAAGTTTATAACTTGGAATGTTTCACTTTTCCTTCGACACCCTTCTGCAGACATTTTGTTCAACTTCTCCTCCAGAAGAAATCGATTCCACCAGAGTGTGATGATCAGTGCATCCGTTATTTCGTTTCGATGAAATCCCTCCGAGAGAGAGAGAGAGAGATACCATCAGTTTTATTACCAGTAGCTGAGCCCTTTCTCTCGGCCCCTCTCCAATCCCACATTTTCCCATCGCTTCGACGGCCATCCAATTCCC
Organism: Ladona fulva; assembly: GCA_000376725.2. NCBI lineage: Eukaryota > Metazoa > Arthropoda > Insecta > Odonata > Libellulidae > Ladona > Ladona fulva. The sequence goes on along the minus strand of KZ308219.1, from coordinate 356,176 downwards.
CTGTTTTTTGCCGGAACGTGGCGGCGGGCACAGGTGTCGCTCACTGATAAGCACTCCACTTTCTTGGCCAACACCTGCGCCTTCACCTCCAAGAGGACTTCTCTCATGAGAGGCGCGGGCGAGCACATCGCAAATCGCCTAAATGTGTTGGTTTCCGAAACACTTCCTCTTAAAACATCCTTCGGCTAATGGGGGCTCCGTTACACCCACTGCGCTTTAGTGATTAGCGGTTCTCGGGCTTGGCCTTCTTCTGTCCTCGATCCTGTTTTTGGAATAGGATCGATGGAAAAATATGTGGAGAGAAAGCTATAGGGTTAATGCAATATATGAAGTTGGTATCATTTACATGTTGCGCTTTAATGATTTGTATTATTGCGTGAGTTGTTTACTCGGTCGATAAGGACGCTATGCTGTGTCAGTGGCACTACTAGCACAAGAGAACGCTTTTTAAAAGCGTTCACTTGTGCACTGCGCGTGTATCCTAAAAGTACCAATAATAAATCGTTCTTCATTAACGGCTCCACTTTCGTCACTTGCCCGGACGAAATAACCCGCAATTATTTTATAGAAAAAAAGGGCTTTGAAATATGGTTGGGGATTTGTCCATTTTTCTTTTGGTACTACGTAAAGGAAAAATGTATATTTCATTTAACTCTTCTGCTACAGCCTTGTTTTGGTTGTTACAGTATGACTGTTACCAGGGCCGGCCGATGTGAAATGGCGCCCCGGACTCAGGTTCATGCAGGCGCCCCTTCCGTACAAATTCTTTTAAAATGACTATTTTTTATACTCTTACTTTTACGAAAGATATTGTTTATAGATTTTATTATAATTGATTTCAGCAAGAATATTTATGAAGATTTCTCAAAGTATATATCTCCAATTATTATCTCATTAAAAATAAAACTAAGGATACATTGACAAGCAGATTCAGTCTAAAAATGGTGATGATTATTGGTCGTATTCAAGTATTTTATGAAAAATTTAACTCAGATAGGAAATTGGGAAACTTCCTAATACGCACCATTTTTAATATTGCTTGATATTACAGCTGGCAATTAAATGCTAAATTTTAAGAGAATTCTTAAGCTGAGATTATCTACACGGGGTAGAACCCCTCAAATTGTTCTATAACTGGTCATTTTATAAAAATACTAAAGATATTTGCCTCTCATTAAAACCTCGGATAAACAGCATGCGCCCCTCAAACCTCGGTACCCTGGGCGACCGCCCAGTTCTCTCGTGTCTCGATACATCCCTGGCTGTTACCAATGAACGGTCGATGCTTAATTTATCTCCGTTACTCCTAAGCGAATACTATGGACATTGTTATTAATAATGTGTCTCGCTGCAGTTAGGTGGATGTTTTCCATTAATATTATTCCAGCTTAGTATCGAAAGCAAGGGCATTCTGCCTCAATCCTAATCTTACTTAATATCTTTGATTCCCTCTCCGAAGCATTCGGCAGCTAATGGGGAACGAAATGAGGATCCAGCCGTACTTTGGGCTGATGGCATTATGGACAGAAATACTAAAAAATATTTTAGAAACTGAAAGTAGCAAAGTGGCAGTAAGTTTTTATGGTTTACGTGATATGAATATGGACTCATTTAAAATTCATTTGGACTAATAATCATCTTTGGAGAAATACAAAATATTCCCTCACACCCACTAATCTATGAATTTAATAATTTCACTATGGCAGTACATATCAAATCGACGATTGAATTCCATGCCTAATTTTGCGGCAGAAAAAACTGTCTTTAATAATGCCAATCTTTCTTCAACTTACGTCGGTGAAATGATCGGTGACGTCGGTGATGTATCAAAGATTTATAAGAATGTTATGCGATGTTTTTCTGAGTAGATGGTTTCATTTTTTGAGGTTGAACATTTTTACCGTTCAAAACATTAAATCATAAACCATCTGTTCCTCAGTTAAGCCCCAAACTTCCTAATCAACATCTCTTCCTATTGCCTTTGATAGCTATTCTATCCTTAGCACTATCATCCAACAACTTAACTCTTTACACTCCCTTCTACTTTTCCATACCTTCAGTTTTTTTTCTGTAGCAATTCACGTTACTCCTTTTTATTATCTTAACATTTCTCTTATTCTGCTTCCGTATTATATCCGCATTTGATCCCTTTCTCTCCCATAATCTCCAACACTTCATCGTGTGTTCATTTGGAAACCCAGACCTCTTTTTTCATTCACCTCGGCAGTGGAATCTCGAAGGCCTCCAATCTTCTAAACTCGTCATCTCTTAGGGCTTATATTTTTTCCCCATGCAGTGAAATATTTCTGAGGAGTAGGAAAAGGAGTATTTCTGATTGAAAATTTTCACCAGTCTTTTCCGCTATCTTTTTCCGGGGTCCCTCTTCATCTGCTCCATTCGCGAAAACTTCCTCAGCTACCGCTGTCCTTCTTCCTATAAGTTAACATAATGTTAGCTAATTTATGCACTTCCCATCTAAAGAAAAAAAAACTATATAATAAGTATCTCATCCCAGCTCTTCGTCCTTTTTTACATCTATATCTGCGTAAATACTCTGTAATCCACATTTTTTGTCGGTTTGTGAAACTGTGTTTATATTCATATAATATCCGAATAGCTTTGGCGTTCTTACCTCAACATTAGGAAAACAATTACTCTTATCAGTTAACATTGACAAAGCTCGTTGCTATTGAGGAATTCTTTAATTCGAGTTATTTTATTTTCATTTATTTTTCTTAAGCCATTTTTATACTGACCTACGTATCTTGTATCTTAATTATTTGTATTTCTGGATATGATTTTCCTGTTAATTTTTTATGCAAATATATTTATACTTTTTAATCTACGTGAAAGTGAATCTATATTGCTTATTTGCCTTTCCGATCTTTCTTAGTTTGCTCTCTCTTTAAAATGTATATGACTATCAGTAGATTTAGCAGGTTTTTCCAACTCCCGTTACTGCTGGTGTTTTCCTGCTGAGGTGTATTTTCCGTAAGAACAAAATCAAGTTTTATAAACCCGCAAAGTAGTATTCCTATGTGCTTTTTCTTTTAAGCTATCTCACTCTTTTAAATTTTATATGTCGGAGGGTTGAATGCTAGATAATACATGGCAATCTCAATCTTATCCTAATAAAGTCTTATTTTTATCATTTTTCGACGTATGGGAGTGAAGCACTCTACGATACATCCCTAGTTGGATACCGTTGTGTATCGTTGGGGGAAAAATGAATTTCTGAAGGTCCTAATGGTCCTACCACCAATTTCTTCGATTTTTTTTGCAGCATCAGCTCGGCCTGTGTAGCAAGCTAGGCGCATTTTATCAACTACGTCACCCAAGAACGTATCGAAGTTTTGGAGGAATTTTAACCCGAAACTCAATGTCTTTTCTTCTAACGATTCCAATCCTATGTCCAGGAGCGTTATTATATCACGAATTTGTCACGATAGTTCTTCACGGGTCATGCAACCAATTCTTGAGGAATAGAATATTTTTCATTCGTCTTTTGGTACAGGATATAGAAGAATGTGTCTTTCATTAACTTATATCTCAGTTTTGATCATGGATATGAAAGGTACTGAGGTGTGACTAATGCTAAATGATGGCATTGATTAAGGTCTCTCGTTTTTGAATGCTAAGAAAAGTGTTACCTGCGGAGTCATTGTGCTTCAGTTACGCGGACTTGTTCCGCTTATAGCATTTTGCCTCAGTGAGGGAAGCAATGGCAAACTACCTCACTCCTCATTTTGCCTAGTCGCCTCAGCCCCGTCTCCAAAGCTTTTCGGTGCTTGTTGTAGAGGGATCAGGTTCAAGCCTTCCTTCCGGCCGAAGACTGTTCTTTACATTGCATATCGCCTTTAATCCACGTGCATATCACCTGTCTACTGTGTCCCATACTCTGCATACTTACTTAAGCCAGCGCAAAAATGTTTGAGGATGTTCTCTCCACCACCTGCAAATAAATAACTTCACAAAGCCGCCTTTCTCAAGTGCCCATTCACACAAGTTTCAGGTGGTTATGAGAGTTATGCGTTCACTATTGCCCATTGCGTTTGTTATTTCTTACCAGTAGTATTAATTTTTTTCCGCAGGAGCCTTCTGAACTACTGAAAATGAGTGGCGATGTCTCCATGCTGGGCGAGTCCTCCATGGACAAGGCGCCGTCGTCCTCCGCCTGCGACTATACCATCGGAGGTGTGAAAGTCACTTTTCCGCATCGCGCCTATGCATCGCAGGTGGCCATGATGGGGAAGGTAAGGTCCACAGTCTGTGCCACTTGGTAACGATTCTAAAATTGTACTTGTTTAGTTAACCTTTTTTTATTTGGATGCGCTGACACTGGATATATCACCCAGTTTGATTAGGTAATTTAAGTAGCAGCATTGATAAAATATGCGTTTATCTAAAGCTGTGATATAAGGCTATTCTGTGTAATAAACTGCTATGTCCTTGTGTAATGCAAAGAAAAACAGCTCTCTGTGAATTCGCATCGTTCGACACTTTTTTCAAATATATATGATATTTGACCAACCGTGGTCCGCTGGCAACGAAGTGGTGGATCCCTTCCGTTAGGGTGCCCTTTCTTGTTGCTAATCTTCCTTTGGTAATTAAGTAAATGTAATTGGTCGTAGACAGTAAGAAAATATCAGGAAATCGGGGTGCTTTTGGGGTGTTTTTAATCGTGGCATTTTTAAATTTCGTTTTCTTCCCTGATTTGAAGTTGCTGGGTAAATTTTTATGGATATCGCTCTATGGGTTAGTTTTCTTTTATATGAAAAGGTGCATGTGTTTCTTATTTATTTGAATTCTGTTTTTGTCTTAAATCATTCATTTATTTTTGTTCTGTCTTGCCATTTATTAATTTAACCTTACTGCATATCAAGACCAAGGTTACTTCAGATGATACATCGCCTTGCGCACGTAAATTATGAAGTAAGCACGCTATTTTCTTGCCTTTCCGTTGTACGCAATGTATTAACAATTTAAAAATCACTCATTTAAAAACTTTTGAAAATAAAACATTGCTCTCTTCTTTCATAATATATACGTCAATATCTTCGAAATACTCAATTTTCCTCCGATTATCTCCAGATTATTATGCCGACTTTTGCTAGTCTATGTTGAACTGGCATAATAAAGTTACAGCGAAATAATTTAAGGTATTTTAAGCGTCGTGCCGGTATATATGTAAGTGAAAAAGGTATAGCACGCAAACATGTATCTCGGGTAATACGTTACTTCGGTCAGTCTGGGCTGGAATAATCGAGGCTCAACTGCATACTTGGATTTTGAGAAATAACATATTGTGTTTTAATTCATGTTTCGTGTAGGTGATAAGCGGTCTCCAGCGAGGACAGAATAGCTTAATCGAAAGCCCCACTGGTTCCGGGAAGACTCTGGCCCTTCTTTGTTCCACTATCGCATGGCAACGCGCGGAAGCTGGTGAGTTCTCCCTGAGAGAAGGGTTTTCCTATTTTTCCTTGTCCACTTTCTTCTGCGTAACCGTGAAACTTTAAAAGGATGCTGTTAGAGAATGAAAGCGCTTGCTTGCCTTCGCAATCTTAGTCGCTGGAAGAACAATTGATCATTAATTTGACGAGGTTATACTCGTATGGGCATCTCTTCCACCTCTCCTATGTGTCGTGGTGGTACATATAGTGCATTTTATAAAAGGATTGTGGAGTGAGTGAAAAAAATATATGCCAAGTGAAGCTGAAAAAGTACATTATGTAAAAAGAGAGGCTCTTGGTTATCCCAGTATTAGGGGAATTATATCGGTGCTCGTCCTCATGTTCCTTTCGGGCGAGCATTTATTTCCATATGTGTCGGGAAAGGGCATCCGAATTGAGCATTTGCGCTTACACCATGCAATTTATTTGCACTAGGATATTCTGTCTGTATCAGTATTCGTTCCTGACTGTAATGGGAAGTTTTTCTATAGATGCATTCAATAGTGATACCGATTTGGCTTTTTCTCCGCTTGACCTGGTGGAATTAGTTGCCCCTTAGCGGAGAAAATTCTCTTTTAGCGGATTGCGGAAACATTAGGGAAAAATTGCCTAAGTAGAAATACCTATAATATTAAAATATCTTCGATAATTCTTTAATTCTTCTTTAATCAGAGTTAATACTTCGCTGGCGTACTCTAATAAAGGAATTTTGTATGAGCTAATGCATGTGTGAGTTTGGTTAGTATTATTTTGAGTTTATTTCAGAATGCCTGTCTACCTTCGAATGTTTTTCCACCATCTTTTGTGCCAATTTTGTCTGGTTGTAGGGATAAAGCCTTTTTAGGAATTAATAATATATAAGAGCGTTAAATTCATTTTTGAGTAAATAATGCAGATATTCCCCTTGGCGAAAGTTTTTAGCAGAATTTACTCGTTTCTTGCTAATTTCTGATTGATGTTAGAGGACCATGAAAACTTTAATTCGGCTCCTATTGCGCTAATTTTCGTGAATTACCTTCGTTACTTGAATTCTTAGACTTACGTACCCGTATTCCTAATCAGACGTGGGTCGGATCTACTGGAGTGAGTATTTCGTTTTCCATTTTCAAGAATGTAAGTAGAAATAATTGCCAAATATGTTGTAAATAAATTCCTGAGATAAATTTTTAAACGTAATCCAGTCAAGCGTGCATGTATGCATTCACTTGGAAGAGTTCAACTATTCAATTGAATTCGTTGAACCAGTATGTCACGATTGCTAAAAATGGCGAAGAAAGCATCTAGAGGTTTATTTCTTCGCAGTTTTTCCATCCAGGAATGTAAATAAACTTACGGATCGGTATCGCTCCTTCTCTATTTGATAGAAGTTCACCATAAAAGCTACACCTTGTCCCTTTCGGTCTTGTGTAAAATTTAAATTTATTGCAAAATGTAAATGAGATCGAAACCAATGAACTAAGGACTGTGTGATATTTTGTTTGTGGTTGTTTTAAACTTAGCAGCTTACGTTGGTTATTGCCAACTTTCTTCAGCATCACCACCTTTCTTTAAACTCGGGTATTGATCCACCCTCGTAGCATGCTACATGCTTGCAGACAGCAGTGTGAGTGTCTTTCGCGAGCCGTAGTTTGGATATGATATAAGTGCAGTCGTAACTGAACATGGGGAATTTCCTTATACGCTTCTTCACTCAGTTACTTCGCGGTTTATTACTGAAATAAAGGTAGAGAAATCGTCTGTTATAGACAATCGGAATTATGATATGAAATAACTCAAAGGGCTGGCCTATCTGTTTCGCATTGTACGCGTTGTTAGCTTCACGCTCAGACATCTGATCCCTATCACCCCGTAATATGTCATCGGGCTCCAAGTATACCTAGACACTTCTTCACGTTCACATAATAAATCAGCTGGTAAACGTTCCCTCTTTGATATTTCTTTCCGGAGATCGTTGGGGATCGTCCAATTCCTCGGCGGTGCCTGTCTAATTCCTCTCCGAAGCCATTAAAACGATGCCATTCCACGCCTCTTTCATATCTCCGTCATCTGTTCGCATGCGACGTCACCCTTTCATTATTCCATTTGGAACTGACGTGCATCGGGGGACCATCTAACAAAATGTCTCCCTTTATCTCCTCACTAAGTGGATACGTTATTTCGCCAAGCGACGGTGATAGGAGTTTATCTACTGTTTTTCTCGATACGCGTGAAATCATAATTTCTTCACGAAATCATTAGTAAATAAATTAAACAAAATTTCATTATTATTAATGCATCGTGGTTTAAAGTGTTCTTTTAATTAGTGTTCTTAGTTAGCGTTCTTTTAAATTGGGGAACAAAACCGAAACATTTTCCGTTTCGCTTTTCCATCCTGTTTTCTGAAACAAAATTTCGGTTCAGTTCCGGTTTTAAGATGTCGATCCGCTTCCAGCCGGTTTTATTATTTTATACCGTAAAAAGTAAAATCAACTTTTGAACGTTTTCGTATGATTATTCGAAGTTTTTCAAGTTATGTTGCTGTAAAACACGTTTTGGAGTAATTCTTTTGTTATCAAATATGTTAATTTTTATTTATTATCATAAATATTATTTATTATAATTGAATTAAAATAATTTACTGTGCTGCTCTTATTTGAATTGTTATGTGTTTCTTGTTCATTGAGAAAGTAACGTGAAAGCACCTCACTCGTCATTTAATCTAGTACACCTCATTCCTCCTCCTAACCTTTTGACAACTAGTTTTGAAGGGGGTGTGGATTAAACCAGCGTGATAACTTTACGGATATAATTGTTCCGTATTTTTTTGTCAACATTGCTTATAAATTATGGCAGTAGTAAAAAATATTCTAAATCAAAAAATGATGCGGAAATTAAAAATTATAACTAAATCGTCCCGTATATTCTCGACGCGATGATTACTTAATTTTCTGCATTTAAGGTCAACAATAATCCCGTTAAACGATATATATGCTTATCTCTAAAGATGTTACCTTTCGCTGTGGTCTCGTAATCTGTCTCGTTTATTTCGCTATACCCCGCCTTACTTACTCATTCTTTTATTCGCTTCAGACGAACATCTTTTAATACAGTGTAACATATTTTGAATTGATAATTTCTGAGGACTAATATTCTCAGCAAATCTTTTATTTCTTAATGTTTCGATCGAAGAATCGTTTGAAGAGGCTTCCGTTTTCGTAGTTTATGGAATTCCGTCATTGGAGTCGCTTATCTCTCGTCCTAATATATTAGCTTTTTATTTGGGAGGCACTTCGACCCTCTCTCTCAGGTGTCGGTGCTTTGCTGTGTCGTGCCTGGTGGTGCCATCGCCAAGAGAGCATCCGAAGGGACTCTTTCTTTCCACAGGAAGTATTTCTCGTGCCGAATGACGTGTGGGAATGGAAGGAAGGGGTGAAGCGGAGGAAATGAAGGACATTTAAATGGAGAAAATTTAAGAGGTTGGGAAAGGGGCGTAAAACGACGTGAAAAATGCAGTGGAGGTAAAATGGAAGAATGAAATGCTGGTGTCCACAGGACATAAAATGAAAAGGGGGCTGGTGTTTGAAAGGGAGACATTATTCTGTACTTAATGAAAGGAGTATTCCTTTGCGAGGGAAGGTCGTAGCAGGTGAAGTATAATTTTAATTGACGATAACTTGTGGCCATTTTTATGGCCCTCTAGCGGTGATTCAATTTTCTTACGTAGATTCATGTTGGTTCAGATACCTTCGGTAGGATATACTTGTGACGGACTTCTGTGTACAGAACGATTCATCTCTCTTGTAGTTGCTATCCGAACCTCTATCTGACGGGGAGGAATTCACTTATTTAGTATATTACATCGAGAATGATACTCTTATCTCTTCTTCTATAGATTTAATTAAATCTGTAATTAAATCCAAATACATCTTCATATGATGGGGGTTCAAATAATACTATTATTAGTTCTTATTTTCACATTGATATTTTAATACGAATTACTAGTGCGTACGTGGATACGCTAACTATGAAGGAAGATTTAGATTTTCCTTTAAAAATGCACGAGAAAATAGATTAAGCGGTTATTCAGCCTACAAGTAATGTTTAAGACGAGAATAACTTTAAGTTAGCTCGAATTATAGGAGGGACAACTTTTGTAAACACTGTGGTCATACTGAAGCAATGTTTGCTCATTAAGAGGCAACATATCTATTTAGTTAATGCTAAGAGATGATCCACACTGTCAAACCATAGGTAACAGACATGCATTGTGTGCTCGTAATTGTTAGAGTTAATGTTGAGTATTAAATAATGTGTGGAACATTACTTACTTAAACAAGTAATGTCCCACACATTAATCGAAGTAAGGAATCCTTCAAGGCTACGTATTAGAGCCGATTTTATTCTTTATTTTTGGTACCTTTTGTAAGCAATTGTACAACTCACAAGTAGTTATTATTATGTGCAAACGAAATAGTCTTGTAGCTACTCATACGAAATTTGATGTAGAATTGGCGATTGTATATAGCGTTCGATATAATACATCTACTTTTTCGACGATAGAACTTAGAATGCGAGTTTTGGAAGTAGAAATTCAATCGTAAAATTTTAGGAAGAACAAGGGGCCTCATTAGAACCCGCAGAGGGTCGCATTTGGGTCCGCGGCCGTTTATCGAGGTATCCTAATTACATCGAATTTGTGTCCCATTAGGAAGACTTCGTCGAAGTATACTCTGCATTATACGCGACAAAATTGACCGTTTGAATATCAAGCGAGCCGTTTTCGAAAGAAAAATGTCTTTTACGTTTCCTGTTAAAGTTGAAAAGCACTTTTTCGGAACTCTCGGAGTCGGTTAAACGTTTTAATGCGTCCCTTCAGAAAATTCGGAAGGAACCGTCTTCTTCCGGAACGACATTACGTGACCAAGTGTAACAAATCTCCATTTAGGAATAAAGAAGCGTTCCTTTTCTCTTTCGGAAGCAGTTTATATCAATCTCTGCCTCTCATTTCCCTAATTGTCGTTCGCCGATTTCGTCGTCCAAATAAACGACCGCCTTCCAATTTGCCTTTCGATGAAGGACCGTTTTCCTCCACATCCTTTTTATTTCCTCCGCGGGAGGCATTCTATTTCTCTTAATTCCACTTCGGAATAACTGGCGATTTTCCCTTCTCTTTCGAATACATTTTTGCAGTCCCATCACTCTCATCGAAATATTTCTCGAAAGAACAAAAATAGACGCGAGGTATGCATAACATTGTTTCTGAGACAGTCTTTGAGACTGTTTTCTCCACTCATCGCCATACTTAAGAAACATATTTCGCCATAGATTTTCGTCAGTTCATGTACAGGATGGCTATAATTGAATTTCAATAACTACTTACTAATGTCAAACCTTGAAATGGCCGCGGTGGAGGAGTCTTTTATCAGATCTCCAATGTCCATGATCTCCAATGTCTCTCGTTCGAGTCCCGGTTCATCGGGTTTTTCTGGTTTGGGAATGGTTTTGTGTGTTCGTCTATTGTTACTATTCACGTCTCTCCTGTCCTAGAAATGGATGCTCATTAGAGGACCGGAGATACACATAATAAGTACATTTACTTCCACAATCTGCTCTAAGCAGAAAACTACTGACGTAGTACCGTTTCTGAATTCGGGAGAAATGTGTTGCAAATTACG
>KZ308219.1:325003-341450 GCA_000376725.2 Ladona fulva | reverse complement strand
TTCTCGGCGGGAGGAGGTTGGCTTGATAGGTTCAAAAACCGCCATGGTTTGGTCTATAGGCAAATCTGTGGAGAATCCGAGTCCGTTAGTCACGAGGACGCTGAAATCTGGAGGTCCGCTACCCTCCCGCAGCTGATTAAGGCGTATGAGCCCAATAACATTTTCAATGCGGAAATGAAATGCGGATTTTCAATGCGGAAAAATGAATTTGGACTATTTTTTAAGATCATGCCGGATAAGTCTTATGTTTATAAGACTGAGAAGTGCTATGGAGGAAAATTCAGTAAAGAAAGATTAACGGTGCTTCTGTGCGCTAATGCGGACGGCACGGAAAAACTGAGTCCACTTGTAATCGGGAAGTATGCAAAACCGCGATGTTTTAAGAATGTCCTAAGTTTTCCCTGTGATTATTCGGCTCACAAGAAAGCATGGTATGTAAAATAAAATTCCTATGTAATAATAATAACATAATTTGATAAATGTAATTTNAAATATCACCAGAATAAAATTAGGGGAACATTTAAAGCAATTGTACATACTTGGAATGACATACATTGTCAGGATTACGTGTCGAAAAAGCCTTCCTTTTAAGTCTTCGTGCATGCGTGCTACCTTATTCTCTAAGAATTCCATGGGGACCAGTTAGTGCCGACGTACGCCCACAAAGTAAGGCATATTTTAGGTATGATAGAGCAACACCTTCAAGGTGTAGGGTTCGTCATACGTAAGCTAAATACTGGAAATATTTGGAAACTTCAGCCCACGAGATTTAATTTTGTACAAATTTTAATTCGAAATCCTACATTTTAAATCAGTGAATTTCTGAAACCGACCCGAAGTAGTATCACTATCTCGTTGTCTTAATTTTGGCTCTTCAGTTACTCTTTCTTGCCAGTCAGCAACAACGGTTAAGTTTCATCGTGTCTGTGAAGTTTCGGTTATGAAAAAACCTTTCGTGCTGAACTTTGAGGGCAACGTGCGGTTTCTCCAATTTATCGTCTATGTAAAAGGACTACAACTAGGAACTGGGCCAGGTGATACTCATTTTCTAGGGGGAAATAAAAACCCTACCCGGTATTCACCATAGTTAGGAGGGAAAACCCTCCGAAATATCCTGAAGCAAGTCATTAGCTAATGTGTTATTCAGTTTAACGTCCACGCCTTATGTCACAGATTATGACACAGTTATGAAATAAATTTAACAGGAAAGTTATTAGCAATCGATATAACGAATATTAATCAGACATAAGTATTTTATTTTTCTCAAATAAATACAAGTAAACCGATACATTTCCATACTTTAAATAAAACATGTTATTAAAATCTTTTTTCTTGTATTATAAAAATAATAACTTGTGTTTTTATAAAAACAATTTTTGGAAGTATATCGGTTTGTCTGTTTTAATTTGAGGTTAATAAAAATGTTTGCAACGAAATTCCCCTAAGTAAAGCCTGAATCAGTTGATTTAATATTTAAGAATCGATTTATAATAAACAATTATTAACAGTTCACTTTAAATTAAAATCAACTAAATCTTTCACTAGTTATTTTTCTATCATATACGAAGGTTTGTCAGGAAGATTAAGAGGGTTCGGAAATGTTTTCGCGTAAATTCCTTCATTCCGTTATTTTCTCAGAGAGGAGGTATTTTTACAAATGTCTGTTCCGTGTTAAACATTATATTTGTATTTGATTATAATATGATTTTATTTACTACTATTTTCATTAAAGGCTTAGTTATCATAGTTTAAAAAATCCTATAATATCAATTCTATTTCCTTCCACCCCAACTCTCTGACGCTGAATGTCTTTCCGTGTTTGCCTGAAACAAATTTCGCTGCTTTCCACTGTACATTTTCTTCTTTGTTTTTACGTTCTTCGAAAATTTAAGTATCTCAAGGAAGGTATTCCATCAAAGATTATAATCTTGGATCAGTGCTAACGACTTTCATTTATGCAAAATTAGATAAAATATTCGGTTGGGTTGGAATTTGGTTGAAATCGTAGCTCTCTTATCAATGCATAAGCCAGTGATCGCAAATCTGGTCCCTACCGCCCACTGGTGGGCGTTTATCGTGAGTGTTGAGTATTTCCCATATGATAAATCGACAGATGAGGCCGAATATGAGTGAAGTTCGTAATTAAGGAAATTTAAATGCAATTCGAAATGACGACAATGAAAAATGTTTTTTGTATAAAAGTGCCTTTAGAAGTAATAAATGAAAGCATACATATGTTGAAAGTAATTTAAAATATTCTTGAATATTTAATGTAAATTAATAAATATATACTATCTATCAAATATTATAATACAATATTTTTATTAATATTAATATTACCGAATACTTTATTGCATTTTAGATACTTTTACATTGCAACTCTATCGAAGACAGTTTCTGCAATTTTCATTTAAATATTATTATTCCTGTTGATATTTTTGTGCGATTAGTTCTATAAGCACTGGATTAAGTTATCAGTGGGTAAAAAAAATAATAATAGTAATGCGACTTTATTCGAGCGAGATTGAGACTATCAAGTCTCTTCGTTCATCAAATCCTAAAAATGATCGGTAGCCTTTACTGATAAGCTATGTATTTACGGACGTAGATTAGAGCATATTGCTGAGTAATAGGCCTCCAGAATTATTTCATCGCCATTTGGTCTGCTTATTGTTGAATTAAGAATGGGTGCGAGCGTATTGTTCGAGCGTATTCATTCGCTGCCCACGGAAGCTTTCCTTCTTGCCGTCCGAAACTCTGGGAACAATTCCATCCGGAATGGGAGACATGATTTATATTCTTTATTTACTTTTTCCTGGGCGTATTGCTCTCTCACACATTTTCCGCCTTCTTTGTTTTCGGCGGAAGGCACTTGATAAACGGCTGAGTTCATTAGGCGCCCGTGTAAGCGGATGTCCAACGCCCTTTCGCCGCAATTCGACGTCCCGCTGACGGGTGGTTCCGCGCCGAAGAGCACCGCCGTCTGTCCACACCGAAGGACTGCTTCCCCTAACGGCAGAGAAGAGAAAGACGCACCGAATTGTAATTCGAACGGTACTTCTTCTCAACCCACTGTCCTTTTTAGGTTCCAATTAAAGTTTATTTTTCCCTAAAAGGAAACGTCACGATTGCTGTTATTAAAAATTGGAGGAGAAGCAATATGCTTTGGAGGAAGGGTTCATGAAGAGTGCTTACATAAATAAGAATTATGTCTTTATTTTGGAGGGATTGAGAGTTAAAAGCTCTCCTATTCCACCTAACCCCTCGTCAAAGTAAAATAGATCTAACTAGGACATTTAAAGGGGAAAGGAAAATAAAAATACCATGGGAAAAAGGAGGCTAACATATATGTCTGTGAAGTATTCATCCCGAAGTCTGCTTGGAACCTCTTCCCTTCTACTCATTGCTAAGAGAGGGAAATGAGGTTTACTAGACGGGAAGAGGAGTGAAGTAGTTTGCCCTTGCTTTCCTCACTTAGCCAAAATGCTCTAATCATAACAAGCCCACGTAGTTGAAGTGCAATGACTCTACGAGTAACACTTTTAGAGTAGTATCATCAGGTAGCGAAACCGGTCGTGTTGAAAATATACTGTGGAAAATCAACGAAGTCTTTCTCTTCTTTTGTCAACTTTGTCATGGCTTTCCACAAAGTTACTCCTGACCATTTAGATTTTATTCGTGAGACTTTTCGTAGCATTTCACGAGGAGAAACCGTAATAAATGCCATTATTCAGCATCACTAATACCTACATAGATTTCATATCATCACTGCCACGAACAACACTGAAACAAAAGCAAACGAAAGATGCGTTTTTTTCCATCCCGTATTATGACAAATGTAAAATATTTTATTCTTCGAGATACGTTAACAGGAGGATTGTCGGTTTCTCTGTCTGTAAACAATTACATAAACAGGTATTAATTGGTTAGAGACTGGGAATGGCAAAGGATTTGGAATTTTTTCCAAAGCGTCTCACTTAAGCACTTGAGGGTATGAGTGATATATACGGGATGAGAAATCGGATTCGCCACTGTGGTAAATTTATGTATTGCGAAGTGGGATTGATGAGGGGAATCATCCAAAAAAGGCATTATGATATTCAATGCATCTCGTGGAAATGCTCTTACAACTTCGGTCGATAAAAATGTGGCCGAAGTCTTTACATTTGATCCCACAAATCCCCTGTGTAAAATGGTTGGCTGGTCGAAATTAAAAACAATATTGCGGAGGAGGGATCTGAGGGTTTTATTGCTGTGGTAGATTATGCGGAAAAGGGGTTTTGGGAATGGTCTGTCAGATATCAAAGGTTATTTTGTTGATAACATTGAATTTCGGAGGAATTAGGTGCATGGTGTCAGGTGATGGACTTCAAATGGAATGAATAAGCGAATTTTCACTTTGCCGTTAAAGTGGGTGTTTAATTAGCGCGTGGCCTTTTATTTATACGAGGCCCAAGTGAGCCTCTCTTCAACCTAATAACATTCATTGCAGTGTATTATCAGTTTATTGTATAATTTACGTGGGAGGAAGGATAGAATATATATTTTCCAATAGTATAAATGATGTACCACTATATTTGAAAATCACTCTGAATCTTTGGGAATTTGAGAAATGTGCGGATGAAGGAATGAAAAGCTGCAAGTTCATGTGAGTGATTGTTGTTAGAAGAGACAGGAATCACGTGGCCAGTGTCGGTGAGTTTTGTGTAAATGGGACATTGGATCATATTAAATCTGATTTGCTCCAGCTAAATCTTGTGGAAAGGTGAATATCCACAAAATAAATTTAGAACGACTTGTTCCTTCTACGTTGTAGACATCTTCGGGTGACACCTGAAAATGTCTAGAACTATCTTGGATTTGGATCTTGTTGCTGGAGTATAATGTAAGTCCCAGCAAACAAACTCAAGTCGACTTAAGTCTACTGTGCGAAGTTAGGGAAAAGATGACAGGAATCGAGCTTCTGGACCAGTTGGGATATTTGTCATTGGGTGCATTTTCAAATGCAAATTATGTAGCATACGTGACGTTTAGAATCCTTACCTGATAATTGGTTTTATACTCACCGAAAGTGGTCTTAATAAGTAATTAGTGCCCAGTGACAAGTCTTAGTGAAAAATATTACATTAAATATAAAGTTATACCAAATATCACTGGAGAAGATCAAATCTTAAGTTTCGTTGCTACTGTTCAGATTCTGATAATCTGGTGAATATTTTATACTTTACGTAATATTCATGTTATTGCGAAGAATCTCATTCGCTCACTGTTGTAAAAGTATAAAGCCATATCATGAAATTAAATTATGTATATATATTTTTGTATGTAATGACGGGTATGTATAGATCTAAAAATGTATAATATGCACGTGAACATGCCATTTTATTAGGACATTTTATTACTTTAAACTGGTATAATTTGAAATATGGGCTATGCTGTAAATGATAATGTTATCTCAAGAGAAAAAAATGCGATAACGTTACAGCCCAGGCCTTGGTTGTTTCGATATATACTTCGATATGTTGCATGAGGTGTAAAGTTTCTTTCATTGAAAAAGTGCCTCATTAATATGAATTTTTACTCCCATTTTTCTATGCTAGGACTCCTGATGTTGAATAGCGAATTCTTTAAAACGGAATATAACACTTTCTTTAACGATGACGACGGAGTATTCGAGCACGGGACTAAGAAAACGGGACGTATAGTATGTGAAGTTAAGGAGAGTGCATTGGCGATGCAGGTGTCACTGATGCCCTTCGTTTTGCTTCCTTTTGACGCTGAGAGGTGTCGTATCCGCCCAAGAAGAAATCGGATTTTCCCCTTCAATCGTCTCGCGTGCACTCTTTCCCAGCATGCATCACGCACTGCACTTCAGGGGCAGCTTCTTGGCATCACTCCAGACTTCCACGTTTCACCACCGCTTCCCTCGTTAAAGAATAGGAATCGAGCTTGTTTTTTATATAATTGTGACAATGTTAATACATATCATCCACTCAGAGAATATGATTTTCTTAGTTTGAATGTTACCGAAATTCCAAAATGTTGTCCGGGAAGTACCCGTATTATATATTCAACTTTTATTGAAGCGTCAAGTAAAGAACGCGCCTTATATGCATAAAAGATATTTTTAGTCGACTACATTTGTTTTTTTACCTGGATTTCAAGGCGAACTATGCTCCCCAAGTTGGAGTTCATTATCTTTTTCCCTCACGAAGATTTGGAGAGTAACCATTCTGTCGCATTGAATACGTAATCATTTAGTTGTAGTTCAGTACTTAACTGTAGCAGCAAAGGAAATATCTCGGTCAAACTCTGTAGAACAGTATTTTACCTGAATCTATAAGGAAAAGGGACACGGCTGTGGTAAGACATCTGTGTGTGTACAACTGTGGTTGTACAACGGCTATTTGGAGCTTTTATCTAACTCTGAAGTATTTTACCTGTACCGGAAACACGTGAAGAATGAATATAAGAAAGTCAAATGTGAAAGAAACGATCTGGTTCTTTTATCTAAAATTTAGATAAATAACAGGAGGGGCACTGGAGAAAATGTAACCAATGAACGGGGTTTCAGAAGCAGAAGGATTTGAGAACTGCTAATTTGAATAATCGTTGTACATACGATAAAGTAAATTTAAGTTTTTTCGCAATATCTTCGTCATCCCATTTCCAACCCCTAACGCCCAAGGGTTTTAACCTCCCCCCCCCTTCTTTCCCGTAGTGTTGTGAGGATTTCAGTGACATGATAGTGCAACCCTGGGTGGTATGTTAAATATTGTTTTATGTACACCGTAGCAACTCGAATTTAAAATTGAATGCCCAAGGAATTAGTGAATTTATTGAGAGCTGAGTATGTAATGTTGTATAATATGTAGTGATAGAGTATGCAATGTATTACTCAAATGTCTTTATGGCACTAACATAAAAGTATGGGTAATTCTGTATTCTTTTTCTACTATCTTTCTCTATTCCGTTGTTAGAGTTGAATCATTAGTCAAGAAATATTTAAAACCCAAGTATCCCATAATCGGTACTTATAAGAGTCGCTTTCGCGTTTTTACGTTTTAAAAATTCAGTTGCAGTGAAACAGCGCAAAATAGAGCAAATTTATCCTGAGTCGTTTATTAGCTTTTACTTTGTGGTACTTTGTTGTTGTGGTAAGGATTCAAAACTCCCAAATAGTTATTATATAATAGTCAATAGCTTTGAAAGCTCAAAATCTATCTAGCACAAGAGAGTCCTGGGCTATTTAATATAAAATCTGACGAAGTTTAATATTTATATGAAGTACTCATGCTATAGGTCGACGCTGAAAAATGCTATTCATTTTGATCACTCTTAAATAATTGTTGTGAAGACCCATTGTGTCATTGTGCTCTCCTTCGTTGACGTTTTTCAAATTCAGGTTCAGTGTGGAAAGTAAGAACATTATTCATTCCTCTTTATTCATGAAAGTGGACTGAATACTGTAAAGACAAACTGTTGCCTTTGATTCGTTGCTTTTATTAGGGAGAACTCTCTATTCATTTACTCTGGTTTTTAGTTAGAGATTATGGATGTTTCGCTGCGTTTAGAGCGTTTTTTTTTTCTGGGGAAACGTGATTTGGTTGTCAAGGAGGCATATTTAAGCATATCTCCCAATAAAATGCAACATTTCCGCTTCAGTCGTTCAGGAGTTCTTTCTCCTTCCCTTTTCCTCCTCACATCTTACATCTATGGAGACAATTTGGAATTCCGTATGCAGAGCTTGTCTGTTATTGTGACAGATGTCCTTTTGCTCAACGGACAGGTGTTCGAAATTCTCGATCGGTAACGAGATGGCGATGGATTCGTTTCATTTTGCCGTCAATGCAATACCTACTGCTTCGATAGTCTTTCCCTCCGAGTTTCTTCAAATTAACTAATGAAAAAAGTCAAATGGTAATGGTTGCCTTAAAACCTTTCTGCGAAGGAGTGTAGGCAATATTTTCTTAATGTATAATCTGTCAGGCGATAGGCGTGGTAGACTAAGCATTTGCTTTGTTATGACCGAGCATTGCGCGTAACTGATTTTAAGATATTGGTCACCGGTTCTGTATATATTGTCTAACAGTCGACTGGAAAGTGTTGTGACTAGGGTTGCCAACTCTGGAAGAGTTGATTCAAGGTATTTTCGATTCCAAGATTACTAAATGTAGGTAGACTGCGGAAGACTACATAGAGCATAACTTTAATTACCGCAGAATACGTGGGCTCCCGGGTAGCCAAGTGGGTAACGCGTTCGATTGCATCGAAAGCGGTCCCGGGTTCGATTCCCGGTGGTGGCCTACGTGCGAAATGACCTAAGCTGTCGAAATACTTTTAACAATACCACTACGCGGAATACGTATTCTTTGTTCATGAATCAACGTGCAATTCGATCGCGATCGAACTAGCTCGACCTAGAAATGCAATTTTTACTCGATTTAATGTTGATTTAACGCGATTTCCTCTTTAGAGTAATAGATATTAAATGATAGTATCATTTCAAGATTATATTTCCAAATACAGTACAACCCGTTTAGGACGTACCCGCTTAAGACGTTATCCCGCTTAAGACAAGATTTTCTTCCGGTCCCGGTCCCTATCACACGAATCACATGGTAAAACTACTGCTTAAGACGCTCTGCTTCCCGCTTAAGACGAAAATTTTGCCCGTCCCCAGATGCGCTTTAACCGAATGTCCACCTCATATGATAGACCAAAATTTTTTACGTAATCTGTATCGCCGTTATCTCTCCTCTTCTGCCTTGTTCTAAGGGGGTTCCTTTTGAATCTCATGTTTCCGATGACATATTTCCTGAGAAGGAAAAGAAGATATGGCGAAACTGAATAATCCGCATCCCATCTTCGGAGCCGATTTTACCTCTAATTGTAAGATAGGGTGAGAATCTCCCTATCCGGCTTGTCCCATGCGAAAAGCTAGATAAAANTGGCATTCGAACTATGACAAACTCTGCCCGCTCGGTTGTTGCTGATCGCATGTTTGAAAAAGTTTAGCGTTATTTTGGCGACCTGGGTGAAATTTGGCGCAAAATTGGCGACGTCTCTAGGGCCACGAGATATATATGAGTAGCGAATTAACACGTAGTTAACGAATTCATCTGTGTATATATAAGCACACAGAGTCTTTGTGAGGATGGTGTGTCAGGAGCAGACACCCTGGGCAGAATTTCTTAGGGGCAACAAAATGGGATTTACGAATTCTCTAAATCAAAGCGTCTGAAAGATTGTTTTGAGGATCCCCATAATTTTTTAAAATTAATTTTTATTGCTAGGTTTTAATGTATTCCATATGAAGAAGGACGTTATTGCTTATTTTTTCTTCAAAACTAAAGCTTTTCTAACTGAAATGAAATATGTAAAATAATGGGGAGAAGATTTAGAGGCAGTTGAAGAAACATGTAGTTAAAAATACTTCCCGTCATCAGGCCAAGAGAAAGAGCACACAGAAAATTATTTAGTTATTCAAGAATACCTTAAATGAATCAGTCCTTTTTCAATTTTATGTAAAACTGTTGGTAAATATTGTATTCATTATGTTAGGGCTCCAGAAGTAACCGCCGAGGACTCTAAAGAGACCCAGAGTGACAAGTCTGCATCAATCGCTACCGCACACACTTATGCATTCGCAAGCGCGTTATTATTGTAATATTTCCCTTCTCAATCGATCTCTCAAATCGAGTGCAATTTTAAAGTAACATTTCCAAATTAAATTACTCATTTTCTAATTTCTTTTACTCCGGCAGTGGCTATCGCCGAAATGTTCCCTTTAATTTTCAGTTTAGCGTCTTTTTTAATTCCTTTTGAAGTTCCATCTCTTCAAATTTCAATATCGTTCAGGGTTCCGCTCGGGTTGCTTTTTTTTAGCTGAGCTGACCAAATGAGATCAAAGGTTTTGCAGCCAATAAATACCCCGGCGATTCTATTCATCTGATTTACTTGCAGCGTGTTTAGAAGTAGATCCATCAATTCGGAGGTTTTTCTTAGGAAAAGTAGTATTCTTTCCGAACATTATTTTTTCGTCAGCGGAGGAAAATTATATAAATATTGAGTCGGAAGGGAACCATGCAAAATCAAAGGACTTCAAAGGGATGGTGAAGAGGAAGGAGGATGAATGATGAAGAGATAAAAAGCAAGGAAAGATCCGAGAGATAGCGAGTAGGTGAAGTTTGAGAGGAAACGCGAAAAAAAAGGTTTCTAAGTGTTGATTATGGAAATATTGTAACAGAACGAATACGTTAGTTGAGCAGACGTTTGGGCGACTGCAATCGTGAAGTGGTGCTATGGAAGAAAGTGGAAAATATAAGTCTATCTTCTTAGAATATCATTAAATCTTTCTAGGAATCCTTCGTAAGAACTGCTGGCATTGAACTATAATAGAAAAAAGCTGTGAAAGTTATATTAGTGTGCGAACTGTAATGCGAACCTAGTTGAGTAAAAGTGGGGAAAACGTCACAATCCGGGTGGCGGGAGGTTTTACTTATGACTGTCCAATTCCGGTGGCCTCTCGGTTAATCCGGGAGAGTTGGCAACCCTAGTTGTGACTAATTGTGGCCGGCCGCGGAGGCGGAGTGGTTAGCGTTAGCGCTAGCACGCTCAACGCCAAGGTCCCGGGTTCGAATCCCGACTAGTCGGATTTTAGACCATTAATATTAAATTATACCGGTGCTTAATATTAAATTAGTACCATCTGTTCCTCGAGTTAGCGAACCGCAGTTAATCACCCCGATCGGAGTAAAAGTGAAACCCAAGTCATCGTAGTCGTCCTAACCTAACATGAAAATTTCACGCAAATACTTGAATATATATTTTTTACGCAATTATTTTCTAACCTTAGCATTTTAAATCACAATTGCTCTCATCTCGTACATGAGCGGAAACTCACCGCTTAATGGCAACGCAAAGCGTGGTTACGTGAGTGGGTGTACGCAGCGTGGATATCTAGTCATTTCTAATTCCTTTGAATCCTGCGAGAGAGTGGGAAGAGACTTTGGCGCAAGTGCCCTCTTTATTCCCTGGGGAGAAGCAGTGCGAAGCTCCTTCATCTAGGCGATGTTCTTTTGTCCCTCCGATAAATATTCCCTTGTCCCCCTGGTGGCGATTACAACCACTAACGACCATCTCAGCGTGGCGCTTTTCTCTTTGAAGTCACCGCTTTGCCCAAAACCTTACCTCCGTCCGCTTCATCAAACTTTCTGCCTTCACCTTTGACATTATTCATGGCGTCTCGAGGCTGTTTGTGCCCTCAAGATCGCGTCAAATGCAGCTCTGCACCGCGAGGGAGGGGTTCTGCTCCTCTTCTAAAAGACGATAAATGACACCGTTGCTATGCCGAAGCTGCCTCAGTAATAAATTTTGCTTTTAATTATGATTCGTCTTGTTTTTCGTCTCGTATAGTTGAGATTGTGATGTAACAGAACGGTTATTTTTTTAGTGTTAAAATCCGCAAATATTAAATCAGAAATGCGAATAACAAAAGTATTATAAAGCTAAGTTTTGATGCTGCTGAGTAAGATTTACCTGGGTAATTCCACGGTCTATGAAACCACAATGAGAATAAAAGTCGACTGAAGGCAGATAAATCACTAAAGTAGGAACGAGGTAATCAAGTGTGAGAGTGTGAGAAACAGTAAGACATTCTTATTGACGATTCACAGTACTAACTTTCGGTAAATTTGTTCCGTTATTCACTATATGTTCCTTAATTATGTATTAGTAAGAGATGCATGCTCATGAAAAATGTCTGCGTGCGAAAAACATTATCAACCCGTCAACTAGTTAAAAGCTTTAATGGAGAATAACGCTTTATTTATTTCTCATCGCCGCCACAGAGATTCATTTACTGGACGATTACTGCGGTAGACGCAAACTGTATCATACCCGTAGTACCAACTCACACAGCTATTCCCTAAGCAGAAAACTCCAATCAGCCGTGACTCGAACCTGGGACCTTAGGGTTGGAGCGCTTGCATGTTAACCAATCCACCACCAAGAAAAGATGGTATTTAGTTTGACCTTGCATTCCTCTATAGTTCAGAAGGTGATCAGTGGGAAAAGACCGTGTTAGTTAAGCACAATGATCCTATGAAAAACATTTTGCACAGGGCTCAGTAAGGAGAGACTAGGATAAAGCAAGTAATCAGCATCATTTATACCTCAGTAGCTTCGCAATTATCGCTTCCATGGACAAAAATATGGTATGTGTTACATATTTCCTCATTCCTGTACCAAAAGGCTTATTAAAATCATTGCATTAATCAAGATTTTTTTTCTACGGATGTTGCGGTAGTTAAGATGGAAACGATTTTTTTACTATTTCTCTTTAAAGGGAAAGAAATGAGGAACTTTTACTTTTCTAAACAAATATGAGAGTTGTAAAAGTTCGTTGTTTATTTGTCTCATCGCCTAAAGAATTAACATATGGATTTCGTTTAGGTTTTTATTAATTTTGACAACGGCCGAGCTGGCTAATATTCTCTTAGCAGCGACTTCAGTTTCATCAGCTTATATAATGTCTTTTATTAGGCTATAGTTTTTATTTTAAGTTTTCCCGTCCTCAGATGGGACAGACCATCTGCTTGTTCCTTTTGATGTCTTCTTGGTAAAGCTAAATCCTCCGTAATCAGGGTAGAACCTTAAGAAAAATTCCCGATTTTTTTATTAACGTAATTGATCTTTAAAAAGAAATTGGTTAATAGAATTTTCATCCCTGACGATTGGTTTCTGTAGAGTTACTATTTGATTGCCTTTCAATACGTATTGTTGACTGACGAATAAAAATTGTATTAATTCCATACTCAGGACGCAAAGCCTCCTACTTTCACGCATTATAATAACCATTTAATTATTACACTTGCGATTTCAATTAATGGTTATAATTAACTATTTAAGTCCGGCAAATATGTAAATTTACAAATAGTACAGGCGGAGAATTCAGGTTGGTACGTTTGAACATCATTGTCGAATTTCCCCTCCCCCTAAATATTTTGCACCACGCAATGCACTTCGACTTTTATTGAAGGATCTGTACACAATAGTAGACTAAAATGATTGAACCGGAAACCCAAGAATTGCCAACAAAATAATTGCCAAATTTGCTAAGTCATACTGGCCGAATCATCTACATGTTTTAGATTTTCGTAAACGAAAATATTTCTTTCGAACAATTGTGTACACTAGAGTAGACGTCCAACCGGCGGGCCGCATGCTGCCCGCGTCGCGTACCCGAAGAATAAACAAACGTTGCTAAATCACAGGTACGGAATTTCTAGCCAGTGATCCTCTTTATAAGAAGTGCACCTTCTTAAAAGGTCACCAAAGGTCTAATTCAGCCAGGTGCCTGCAGTTTTTAATATTAAGGAGAAATATTACTCATGCAATGTTTTTATAGATCATATGGACAAATTAATTACCCTTTTTCCTTAAAGTTCCTTCAGTTTTATGGTATATTTTAAATAAGTCCAGTTTTTCGGAAAATGTCACGAAGGTGCTATGATGCATTCCTGGTCGATGGGAATTAGCATTTTGAGACAGGCAACCTCGATGAGATTCCGCAAGTTGGTGAAGACACCCGTGTAGTTCTTGCTAAAAAGTTGTTAAATTTTTCAAAATATTTTCGGTTAGAAACAGTTCTCTTCAAAGCATGTATCCATTTTATTATGCATTTAATTATGANGAGTAACCATTCTGTCGCATTGAATACGTAATCATTTAGTTGTAGTTCAGTACTTAACTGTAGCAGCAAAGGAAATATCTCGGTCAAACTCTGTAGAACAGTATTTTACCTGAATCTATAAGGAAAAGGGACACGGCTGTGGTAAGACATCTGTGTGTGTACAACTGTGGTTGTACAACGGCTATTTGGAGCTTTTATCTAACTCTGAAGTATTTTACCTGTTCCGGAAATACGTGAAGAATGAATATAAGAAAGTCAAATGTGAAAGAAACGATCTGGTTCTTTTATCTAAAATTTAGATAAATAACAGGAGGGGCACTGGAGAAAATGTAACCAATGAATGGGGTTTCAGAAGCAGAAGGATTTGAGAACTGCTAATTTGAATAATCGTTGTACATACGATAAAGTAAATTTAAGTTTTTTCGCAATATCTTCGTCATCCCATTTCCAACCCCTAACGCCCAAGGGTTTTAACCTCCCCCCCCCTTCTTTCCCGTAGTGTTGTGAGGATTTCAGTGACATGATAGTGCAACCCTGGGTGGTATGTTAAATATTGTTTTATGTACACCGTAGCAACTCGAATTTAAAATTGAATGCCCAAGGAATTAGTGAATTTATTGAGAGCTGAGTATGTAATGTTGTATAATATGTAGTGATAGAGTATGCAATGTATTACTCAAATGTCTTTATGGCACTAACATAAAAGTATGGGTAATTCTGTATTCTTTTTCTACTATCTTTCTCTATTCCGTTGTTAGAGTTGAATCATTAGTCAAGAAATATTTAAAACCCAAGTATCCCATAATCGGTACTTATAAGAGTCGCTTTCGCGTTTTCACGTTTTAAAAATTCAGTTGCAGTGAAACAGCGCAAAATAGAGCAAATTTATCCTGAGTCGTTTATTAGCTTTTACTTTGTGGTACTTTGTTGTTGTGGTAAGGATTCAAAACTCCCAAATAGTTATTATATAATAGTCAATAGCTTTGAAAGCTCAAAATCTATCTAGCACAAGAGAGTCCTGGGCTATTTAATATAAAATCTGACGAAGTTTTAATATTTATATGAAGTACTCATGCTATAGGTCGACGCTGAAAAATGCTATTCATTTTGATCACTCTTAAATAATTGTTGTGAAGACCCATTGTGTCATTGTGCTCTCCTTCGTTGACGTTTTTCAAATTCAGGTTCAGTGCGCAAGAACATTATTCATTCCTCTTTATTCATGAAAGTGGACTGAATACTGTAAAGACAAACTGTTGCCTTTAATTCGTTGCTTTTATTAGGGAGAACTCTTTATTCATTTACTCTGGTTTTTAGTTAGAGATTATGGATATTTCGCCGCGTTTAGAGCGTTTTTTTTCTGGGGAAACGTGATTTGGTTGTCAAGGAGGCATATCTAAGCATATCTCCCAATAAAATGCAACATTTCCACTTCAGTCGTTCAGGAGTTCTTTCTCCTTCCCTTTTCCTCCTCACATCTTACATCTATGGAGACAATTTGGAATTCCGTATGCAGAGCATGTCTGTTATTGTGACAGATGTCCTTTTGCTCAACGGACAGGTGGTCGAAATTCTCGATCGGTAACGAGATGGCGATGGATTCGTTTCATTTTGCCTTCAATGCAATACCTACTGCTTCGATATTCTTTCCCTCCGAGTTTCTTCAAATTAACTAATGAAAAAAGTCAAATGGTAATGGTTGCCTTAAAACCTTTCTGCGAAGGAGTGTATGCAATATTTTCTTAATGTGTAATCTGTCAGGCGATAGGCGTGGTAGACTAAGCATTTGCTTTGTTATGACCGAGCATTGCGCGTAACTGATTTTAAGATATTGGTCACCGGTTCTGTATATATTGTCTAACAGTCGACTGGAAAGTGTTGTGACTAGGGTTGCCAACTCTGGAAGAGTTGATTCAAGGTATTTTCGATTCCAAGATTACTAAATGTAGGTAGACTGCGGAAGACTACATAGAGCATAACTTTAATTACCGCAGAATACGTGGGCTCCCGGGTAGCCAAGTGGGTAACGCGTTCGATTGCATCGAAAGCGGTCCCGGGTTCGATTCCCGGTGGTGGCCTACGTGCGAAATGACCTAAGCTGTCGAAGTACTTTTAACAATACCACTACTACTACGCAGAATACGTATTCTTTGTTCATGAATCAACGTGCAATTCGATCGCGATCGAACTAGCTCGACCTAGAAATGCAATTTTTACTCGATTTAATGTTGATTTAACGCGATTTCCTCTTTAGAGTAATAGATATTAAATGATAGTATCATTTCAAGATTATATTTCCAAATACAGTACAACCCGTTTAGGACGTACCCGCTTAAGACGTTATCCCGCTTAAGACAAGATTTTCTTCCGGTCCCGGTCCCTATCACACGAATCACATGGTAAAACTACTGCTTAAGACGCTCTGCTTCCCGCTTAAGACGAAAATTTTGCCCGTCCCCAGATGCGCTTTAACCGAATGTCCACCTCATATGATAGACCAAAATTTTTTACGTAATCTGTATCGCCGTTATCTCTCCTCTTCTGCCTTGTTCTAAGGGGGTTCCTTTTGAATCTCATGTTTCCGATGACATATTTCCTGAGAAGGAAAAGAAGATATGGCGAAACTGAATAATCCGCATCCCATCTTCGGAGCCGATTTTACCTCTAATTGTAAGATAGGGTGAGAATCTCCCTATCCGGCTTGTCCCATGCGAAAAGCTAGATAAAAAGTCGCTATGGGGTGTTTCTTTG
>KZ308219.1:264805-318475 GCA_000376725.2 Ladona fulva | reverse complement strand
GTAAAAATGGGCACTTTTTCCGCTCTATCTATGAAAAATACCAAATGTTATGAAAATAGAAATGATTAGCTTTTATGATTACATGCACGATAGAACGTACTATACGTTGGTGTAAATTGTTTTTTTGTGCAATTTCTACTTTAAATTTTACATGACTTCAAATTTGAGTTTTTGATGAAAAAAAAGGAATTCAGGCGTCAAGAACCGAAGAATAAACATACCTTTCTGATTTTGTTAATTGTAGATGTTCAAACCGGTCAAATGATATAAAAATGACTTTAATACCTTCATAACATATCTATTTATTGAATAAAATGTTCAGAGAACGAATTCTTTTACAAATCTGTTCAAAAATGAGATCTAAAGAGGTGGGTACCCGGGTACCCCGGGTGCCCAACAACGTAGGTAAAGTCGGGTGCCTACACAAGGGTTAAACTGAAGCACACATATCCGAAAAATCTGCAGTAAAGTAAGAAAAAGGATCGGTTTTATAAAGTGCGTTGTAGTTAAATGCGATGAAAAAGTCAGAGAGCGATGTTTTTTCACCTTTGCCAGACCTCATCTCGAATGTGCGGCGAATATATGGAATCCAGCGGATGTAACAAATGATCTCGAACCGATAAAGCGCAGCGGAACGCGATACGATTTCTTTAAAAACTCCAGGAACAATCCTAAGATCTTAATGAGGATCTGTCTCGGGAAATCAAAGAAAGAGTTTATCCCGAATTCAAAGATCTACGTCATTGCACATGGTTAGTTTGGTTTGCTGAAAGCCTTAGCCAACTCAGTCTCTCTCTCACAATCGACATCTGATTTATATGCGTAGTGATGGTGTGTTCGTTAGATTTGGAAGGAAACTAAATTCTGAGATAAGGACAGTCGTAGCCAGAATGCGATTTCACAGTTCATAAAATGCGCTCGAACCAGAGCAGAACTCCTTTGCATGTAATCGCAAACGAACAATAGTTCATATTTAGATTTCTTCGGATTTCCTAGAGAATGTGAATTATTTTGTTTTTCTCATTTATTGCTTTTTTGTGCAAACGTTAATGCGCGCGTTGCAGTATGTGTCTTCCGAATGGAGGAAAGCAGCATTCAGAAATGTTTTTTATGGAGCTTTTTTATGTAGTGTATAGGTTAGCTGAAAATTGCAAATAAAAGTAAACTATGAGTCGTAATTCTTTTCGTGGAACTCCGCATAAAGCGGTGTTGATAGCAATCGGAGGGTATTTGCGGATGACTCGGTAATACTTGAGAAATGTCAAACGTCGAAGATTACATTTCACTATCCAACGATTTATCTCTTATTGAAAGGTGGTTCGAATAATGGAAACTGGATCTTGATGTAGGTAAATTGTCTGCAATTAATTTCCTCTAATAGAAACAGTTGCGTCAGAGCCACCCGTACAAAATTACTTGAATAAATATAAATGCAGTCGAATCAGTTGAATATCTCGGAATCACTCTTACAAATAACTTAAACTGAAGCACACATATCCGAAAAATCTGCAGTAAAGTAAGAAAAAGGATCGGTTTTATAAAGTGCGTTGTAGTTAAATGCGATGAAAAAGTCAGAGAGCGATGTTTTTTCACCTTTGCCAGGCCTCATCTCGAATGTGCGGCGAATATATGGAATCCAGCGGTTGTAACAAATGATCTCGAACCGATAAAGCGCAGCGGAACGCGATACGATTTCTTTAAAAACTATAAAAAAGCATTACAAAAATGCTCTCAGATACAGGTTAGGAATCCTTGAAATGAATTAAATTAGAAGCTAGGCTGCGATTGCTTGATCGATTGAGAGAGAGAACGATTGTGGAAGACGTCTTCTGTATTATGCGACTACCCCTGCTACTTGGGCGGGTCCGACATTGAGCGTAAAATAAGTGAAATAGATGCGAGGAAAAGTCGTTTTAAGGACTCCTTCTCTCCTCGAACGAAACGCAACAACAGTAAGCGAAAGAGGTATCTCGAACGCTAGGTGTTTACACCCCTTGCAGCACGACAGAGGGTGGCTTGCAGGGTATTTATGTAGATGTAGACAAAGCAAGTGCTGATTTTCTCAGCATGGGGAAAATGCATAGAATTTCATTTCCTCGTTAATTGTCTGCGTAGAAAAATGAAAACTCTGAGAAAATGGTCTCTTATTAGACGGAGTATCTGTGCACTTAGAACGTGGTTTTGTGAAGATGGCATTGCTCAAAATTAACGTAGAATATGTAAAATTTATCCAGGAATATTGAACGGAAGAATTTCATTCTTTTATAGAAAATCAAAATCGACCTTAAGTAGTTTCTGCGATCCTGCGATTTCTTCCAAACAAATTATAAAGAGTTGTTATGGTAACGTCTACCCAACAGATTTTGCGATGTTCAAATTTCGCGCGACCTCTGGGAAATGGCAAGTTTACGGCTTATGTCGTAGATTAACTTTATTTGAACATTTGACGGCGGTAGTCCGCTCTACTTTCGCCTCCCAACTGCGCCTTCTTATCTGAAAGTTTCCGTTCTCTTTACTTCATCTCTCTCTCCTTCACTTTCAAAGTCAGCTTTTCTGTGGGCCGAAGCTGCGAACAACTTTCATCAAGCATCCTTCATCCCAAGTCTTTTGTCTTTTACTTGCCGTCAAAAGGAAAAGTTCGCGTTTGATGTCCCTCTCATCTTCTTCTCTGCCTCCCTTCAGTGCTCCCTTTCCACTATCGCTCAAATCCGCCAGCCACTCTTAACTGCTTTTCATATTAGCTTCAACGATTATTGCGTCTTCTATCGCTTGGCATTCGAACTATGACAAACTCTGCCCGCTCGGTTGTTGCTGATCGCATGTTTGAAAAAGTTTAGCGTTATTTTGGCGACCTGGGTGAAATTTGGCGCAAAATTGGCGACGTCTCTAGGGCCACGAGATATATATGAGTAGCGAATTAACACGTAGTTAACGAATTCATCTGTGTATATATACGCACACAGAGTCTTTGTGAGGATGGTGTGTCAGGAGCAGACACCCTGGGCAGAATTTCTTAGGGGCAACAAAATGGGATTTACGAATTCTCTAAATCAAAGCGTCTGAAAGATTGTTTTGAGGATCCCCATAATTTTTTAAAATTAATTTTTATTGCTAGGTTTTAATGTATTCCATATGAAGAAGGACGTTATTGCTTATTTTTTCTTCAAAACTAAAGCTTTTCTAACTGAAATGAAATATGTAAAATAATGGGGAGAAGATTTAGAGGCAATTGAAGAAACATGTAGTTAAAAATACTTCCCGTCATCAGGCCAAGAGAAAGAGCACACAGAAAATTATTTAGTTATTCAAGAATACCTTAAATGAATCAGTCCTTTTTCAATTTTATGTAAAACTGTTGGTAAATATTGTATTCATTATGTTAGGGCTCCAGAAGTAACCGCCGAGGACTCTAAAGAGACCCAGAGTGACAAGTCTGCATCAATCGCTACCGCACACACTTATGCATTCGCAAGCGCGTTATTATTGTAATATTTCCCTTCTCAATCGATCTCTCAAATCGAGTGCAATTTTAAAGTAACATTTCCAAATTAAATTACTCATTTTCTAATTTCTTTTACTCCGGCAGTGGCTATCGCCGAAATGTTCCCTTTAATTTTCAGTTTAGCGTCTTTTTTAATTCCTTTTGAAGTTCCATCTCTTCAAATTTCAATATCGTTCAGGGTTCCGCTCGGGTTGCTTTTTTTTAGCTGAGCTGACCAAATGAGATCAAAGGTTTTGCAGCCAATAAATACCCCGGCGATTCTATTCATCTGATTTACTTGCAGCGTGTTTAGAAGTAGATCCATCAATTCGGAGGTTTTTCTTAGGAAAAGTAGTATTCTTTCCGAACATTATTTTTTCGTCAGCGGAGGAAAATTATATAAATATTGAGTCGGAAGGGAACCATGCAAAATCAAAGGACTTCAAAGGGATGGTGAAGAGGAAGGAGGATGAATGATGAAGAGATAAAAAGCAAGGAAAGATCCGAGAGATAGCGAGTAGGTGAAGTTTGAGAGGAAACGAAAAAAAAAAGGTTTCTAAGTGTTGATTATGGAAATATTGTAACAGAACGAATACGTTAGTTGAGCAGACGTTTGGGCGACTGCAATCGTGAAGTGGTGCTATGGAAGAAAGTGGAAAATATAAGTCTATCTTCTTAGAATATATGGAAGAAAGTGGAAAATATAAGTCTATCTTCTTAGAATGTATGAAAGAAAGTGGAAAATATAAGTCTATCTTCTTAGAATATCAATAAATCTTTCTAGGAATCCTTCGTATCGAATGTTTCTCCCGTGGAGGATGTTTTATCGAAATCGTACCTCCGAAAGAGCTTCCTACCCTCTTTTCTCGGTCGACAGTCAATATGTTTATGGTTATGAATTTTGAAAATTGTTTGCATTCAAAGAAACTGTATATTTCTTTTTTATCTAAATCTCTTATTTCGACATTTCCTGAATAAAGTAAAATATATTTCTAAAGATCGAGGTAATAGTGATTTTTTAGAAACAGTTAATTTTAAAGGATTATCATTGAGCTTTAAAAACTTAAAAATGTAATCTTAGGTATGTCGTAATCTAACTTTTAAGTCATTTGATTATCGGTATTTTACTGACGATGTTTTCGCCTTTCCGAACGAAGGGACACTTCGTTGACACAGGTGTCCGGATCGACTGCTTTCCTCGTGACTGTTTGTAAGTGGTATATTTTCTTTATATTCAATTAATCTTAAAAACAGTTTAGGTGGGTGGAAAGGAAAAGGCTTCCCTATCGATTGGCGACCCAAGTCTCACACCAAGAATCAAACGTCGATGGTGACCTAGCACGTTAACTTTCCTCCTACCATATATTGCGTTCGGTTTCTCACTTTCGCCAATTTATCCATTTGAATTTTCTCCATTTTATCTGCTTTACGTTTTTATCCTTGAGTTTCCCCGATATTATTCAGACACCTCATTACAACCTCCTCATTTCTGATTGTATTTCTGTTTGCTCGTATTAACAGCCGTGTCTTTATTACCATTTCTTCTATTTCAAAACATTCATTTTTTGTAAACATTAACGCAACTAAGAATCCGTTTGAAATCATTTCTATTACAATTAACTCTTTGACTAACATAATTGTTTTCTACGTTGTTATATATCTTTTTGTTTTTCTTCGATACGAAATGCGCTATCAGCTTTTATTTCTATTACCTCTGTGAAAATTCATCAATATACACTGGGTGTACTTTTCAGGCATGCTAATGACTACTTTCCTATTTAATTTTACTTAAACTATGAGTAGATTACGCACTTTCTCCAGAACCCCATTCGTTGTGCGTATTCTCCTGCAGTAGTATTCTCCCAAGTGTTTACTCGACTTCTTTTATGCCTACGAAGTAGTTTTTTCTTTGCTACTAATGTGGCTGTCTTTTTCTTTTTATAGTCTCCAAGACGAATGATTGGGTGTGACAAAAGACGAATTATTCTAAATTTTGCCACAGGAAAGAGGTTGTATTTTCTGTATGTATATCCTGCTGTATTTGCTGTATATCTTGCCACAGGATAGAGATTGTTTTGTTTGACCACGTAGTGATCTTTGATTCTACTTATCAGCGTCTTTGAAAATCTCCAGACTATTTCGTGTAGATTAGTTCTTTTGTTATTAGTTACCCGGAGATGATTGGGCGTGAAATGCACTTGCAACTAAGCACCTCTCCCTTAAGTCGTCTCACGCGTATTTATTTGGAAGATCGTGTGGTTAAGAAGATAGCCGCTTTAACTTATCTTCTTTGGAGAACAAAACTTGTATCAGTTAGCCTAGAGCTACCGTCGGGGATCATTTCGGCAGCTCTTTACTGTCAACTCTCAAGTCCACTCGATATTGTGTGGAATACATTAGCACCTCTCCCGAGCTCCTTTGAATGATAGGGCGGTGACTATATAATTAGGTGCGGCGAGTTTGAAAAAGGAGAGATGTATCGGAGAAGGTGGGATAAAAGGGTGGTTCTCGTGTTATTTTTTCGAGGCGAGATATAAAGGATTTTGAGGTAAAAGATGAAAGACGGTTAGTGTAGCGGTGCCTTAGGCTGTGTGTGTCGGTTTCACTTTTGACAAGTGAAAGAGATTCTTGTCTTTGAGAAGAACGGCTGATGACCTAAAGTTTTATGCCGCTCTTCACATTTTTCCCTTTTGTGTCCTTTCTTCTCTTCTTCGTCTTCGCGCCGTACTTTAGGGCTTTTTTTTCTTTTTCCATTGAAGAGGGCAACGCTGCGCATTGGAGCGGATGTCGCCTTAAGAAATCAAAAGATGCACTCTATCCTCTGCTAGCCTCTACGTTTCATCATCCAGCATCCGATGCTATCAATCGACTTATTCCATTCCTAGAGGTGTCTGTCATATTTGCCGTGCTTAAATTGAAAATTAAAATGTTATAAGTATATCGACAATTTTAGGATGTTTAAACTTGGCGAGTGTTAAGTTTTCGGGACAATGAATTTCTTGTAAATGACGAAACTATTAAATTATTTTATTTATATGACTTCTGATATTGGTTCGTCGTAATTTTAATACTAAATAGACAAGAAATTCATGTGAAATTCTACAGGGGTAAACGACCGTCGTGTATTCTGCATCACTCAGAAACCTCGTCACTTGTTTTGTGATAAAGAAGACCATTTAGACGAGGCTAAAGAAATCAAACTATCATCGGCTTGACTGTGTATTGTTCGTCAGGGAACTTTTCGTGGCAAGAGTCCATGTTTGATAATTATAAAGGACTAGCTAGCCAATGTGTTGGCAAAGTTTAGAGTGAGATGCGGGTATTGTCTATTTTATGAGGTGAATGGTAGGATTCAGTTGTGCAGATTGACAGAAATAATCACTAATTATCAATTCTAATGACAGAGTCGATATTTATTTACTATGAGGCTTCATTTTTTAATTAAAGAATACATAACAGATTATTGCCCTCAGAGAACCTTCTGAGCTTGCGTTCGCCACCTTTGTCCCATTCGTTTTCACTTTACATACATTTTCCTGTATTATATTGTTTTAATTAAATTTAGAATTACATTGAGTTCCGCTGAAGTAAATTCTTTAAGAAAATTTCTTTTTCCAAAAGGGAGAATTCCCTTACAGTTTGGAAAAGTTTACCTTGGCACTGGAGAACTAGAGGGTTTCCGGAAATGGGGTTCTTCCGGAGTTAAGACT
The DNA here is from genome assembly GCA_000376725.2 of Ladona fulva. Lineage (NCBI taxonomy): Eukaryota > Metazoa > Arthropoda > Insecta > Odonata > Libellulidae > Ladona > Ladona fulva. The sequence goes on along the minus strand of KZ308219.1, from coordinate 311,284 downwards.
GTCCCAAAAGAAGTGCATGTTGCATATAAAGATTGACTCTGATTGATTGATTCAGATGGCCATTTTGATTGGCCATCCAATCTGTCCAATTAGAAAAAAATCGTACATTTTAACCTACCTGTACATCTACATACCTATGTACCCTGCAAACAGCCTTTCGGCATGTGGCATGCACCAAGACTCTACTTCCCCAATCGATTACTTTCTCCTATCGTTCGCGGAAAAAATATGTTCTAGAATCGATTGGTTCTAGTAACTATTTCTCTGATCTTTCTGTGTATCCCTATCTTGCTGCGCATATGATAAACCTCAACCAAATCAGTGAGTTATGCTTATGTAGTACTACTTGTAATTATTATTATTTATTTTATTCTCACTCTTCGTGGTCAAAATCCGGCGCTTTGAAACGACAAGTTCTAGCATCTTTTTGCCGGATTTTTCTTTCTGTTTCATAACGGCTCTTGTAATAGGGAGGACGCATAATATCTACGTAATAATATCTACGCCGAAGAATGTACTTTATCTAATGTGTAAACAGGGATTGAACTAACGTGTAATTTTGCGCTCCCAGAATTTTTCTCTCCTCCCAAAGATGAAAAAAATTAGAGCCAACTTTGACAGAGACACTCCTGGATTTTGCACGTGATTCAGGAATGAGGAAACGAAAAAATATTGGAACCCTTGATCTCGCAATGGGGGTTGCTGTTAGAGATGCGTGGAGAAGTAGTGCGTGTCGAAGAAGGTCAGTAGTGTCTGGTGGAGGTGTGTCGAGGGAGGGTTCAAAGGAAGCGACTGCAGCAGCTGCTGATCTCCGCTCTGATGTGAGTGCACTTGTTCTTGCGTCACGCAGATGGCGCTCACGAGGAAGTAGTGCTTCTCCCCTTTTATAAGCACGCGTGTTTTTACTCTTCCTCGGCTTTTGTTCTCCAAAATGGAAGCGAGGCACAGTCCCTATTTCTCTGTGAAGCGGCTCTTTGTGGACTAAGTAGTCTTTCACTTCCTTTACTATCTACTACTACTACTACTATACTTGCGCATAAAAGCTAACATTTCGTTTCCGAAATCAAGATGCAATTCCGAACGTTCGATGTAGACCTCCTTTGTTTTCGGATTTCCCTTTGTCTGTAGAATCAAAACGTTTGACTACAGTGTTTCTTCATTGACCTTAAATAAATAGTAAATAAGCAGAGAAATATTAAATGGATAAAAATTATTATGAACCATTACCGATTATTACTTTTATACTCAGTGTAATATTTAAAAGTTTATTATCAACCAAAATATGCCGGATATTCGGCCGTATGATCTTTTACTGAATCCAAATATTCTTCCGAAATTAATGAAACATCTTTAACTATAAAGTTATGTTTTGTCCGTTTATCTATTTTTATGTTCTCAGATTCCCAGCTGAAATTCCCGTCAAATACATTCCAATACCCTTTAAAAGATTTTTTGTAATTTTTCACAGTACAATCTAGATATCCTCTTACGCTACGCTACGTAACGCTAAGCTCTACAAGTATCATACATCAAATTGAAAAATAGAATTTACAATATACTTATAATAAATTTATAACTATAAAGTTAAACGCTTGTTATTATTTCTCCTCTACCCTTTTTGAGTTATTAGGCACGAACAAATCTGGTATATATTCCAATATTTCAATTACATTAGTTATTTCTCTCAAAATAATGCTTACGAAAGTTGTCGTTGTCCGCTAAATGTACGTGAATACGAATTTCATCTGGTGTAAAAATACTGAGAACTGTATAGGAATAGAAATCTGCAAATTCGCGTTTCGCGGAACCCCGGTGTGGTGGTGGCGGTGGATAAGACGTCACCCCTTTGCCACTTGACCGCGCAATTCAAACGCCGAGTTGCCCCCGGGGGCCCGACGGTGGGGGGGCCCAAAAGAGTGCTAAAGAAAGGAGGGGATCGATTCTATAGTGGCGGTTTAGGCACGCATTCTTCACCACTCATTCGCTGAACCCTTCCTCTCTCGTGCACCACTTTGGCGCCCTCTCTCTTTGAACCCAAAAGGGGATCCTCTTCTGCTACTCACCGTGATTCTGCGGCATTTTCCCAAATAATCGGTTCGTTTGCATTCGCCAACTCTCAAATTTCAGAAAAAAATGACATCCTTGGCACATAGAATCCAGTTTTTGTGGTAGGAAAGCTAAGGTGCTCGTTACATCTTCTTCGAACAAAAGACATGGGACGTTTCGCTCTTTAAAAGCCTACAAATTGGTTGTCGTTGATTCTTTAGATGTAGGTACCCTAGTTTTAGTTGTTCGCGAGAGGCTTGGAGACATTCGATGGCATTTACTTTACGCATCCTTTTGCTAAGATTTTTTAAGTACAACATCTAACTTTAAGAGGATGATTCTCATGCAATTCTTTCCTATCGAAAAACATTAAAATGACGCATTATTCTACATTAAAAATTATTTATCACGATTCACTCCTTGTTAATGTAACATCTTAAGTGGTATAAAGAAATACGGACTTCACGGTTTGAAATATCTTTGATTTTTCCTCATCCGCAAAGTTGCTCGCTCCATACTATAACTACCATAAGAGCACGGAATTTATTTATGCAAAATTTATTACCACTTGCAAATATTTAGTTTACCACCTCTTCAGAAGAAAGCGCAAAAAACCGTTACGTATGAAGATATATTTCCGCAGCAAACTTTCATAAATGAAACATAAAAATATAAATGAATTGACGGTTTCAGGTGATATTTGGAAGGAGCGGCTAAATGGATATTAGTATAATCAGTATGATATACGTGCTTTAAAATTAGTACCCTAGCGAAACTTACAATATTTAGGAAGGTAGGTGGATTTATCTCCAAAATAGATAACCTAATAATGAATGACCCATACATATCCGATTACAGATATGCTGTACTCATCCAGTATGTACTCATCGAAACTTCCAGCATAACGACTAAAATTATTTTAGCCCTCCAAAATACCACTGAAAATATTATTGTATCCGTTGATAATATTTTTTAATTTGAGGTCAAATAACGCTACCTTGGGGAACACATTTCAAATAATGCCATTCGCAAAGAAGTTGCAACGGAAGAGGTAGAAATTTATAGAGCAGCCATCCGATAAAATAAGCTACATTTACTCCTCGAAGTTTACAAGATTGATCTTGAAACAGTTGTTTTCCTCCATAAAATATTAGAATAAACCTAAGTTTAAATTGAACCGTAGTTGTCGCTTGTTTCAATACTTTAATGGGGCCTCGTAATTCATTGGATAAACAAGAACGGTCATTCATCTCTGATATCATTTGGGGTGGCAGATTTCCCGATCGAGGCAGGAATTCTCTGTATCGATGAAGTGTTTACCGCTTCCCGACTTATCACTTTAATGTACCGCTGTTAGATGTTAGAGACGATTTCCTTAGTTTTTTCTTCAAATAAATATGTAGGAAATGTTAATTTTTGCTTCAAATTCAGAAGCGGAATTAAAATCCAACGAATCCAATGTATAAAATTACTGAGAATTGATAATTAATGTGGGCCGTTTATTAGGTCAGAGTATTAATCGGAAATACTCGAAAAAGCCTCAAACATGGGAGAGATATTTTATTAGTTGAGGAATTATTCGTTAAATTAGGGTATTGATATTTTACAATTATTTTAAGGTACATTTTAAATTATGTTTCTTTGAAAGATTTGTGCGTTATTATTTTAATTCGTAATCACCCCGTCTTTCTGGCGTTGAGTTTGATCTTTAATTTCATGGAGATTTCTTATATTCTGGAAAATCTGAGAATCGGGATTTTGTCGATCTCCTAAAGTCGCTGGTGTATGAATTCTATGAAAAATGAGGGTTAAATAGCGATATCGTTGGAGGAACTTCTGCTCACTTTCAAGGAGCAAATTCCGATTGGATTGGATGACCAGAATATGACGAGCGCTCGTCGAAACCGGTCGTGTTTCTAATAAATCTGTGGAAAAGTACCACTTCTCTTTCCTTCATTATACATGATGGATTTCCACACTATATCGCCTAATTCGGTGAATTTCATGAGGATTCAGGATTATTATTATTTGTAGGAGAAGAAAGAGCAAAAAGAATGAGAGAAGAAGAGATGAAAGAAAAATCAGAGAAATAGATGATAGAACCAGTCCTTTCAAGACGTCATTTTCTCCGCGAAAGTAAACAGTTAGGGAAGTATGGTGCATGCACCCCCCGCCACACGCCGAAAGGCACATATGTAGATGAATTTGTTATCTTCTGTACTTTTGTACATTCGAGTCGACTTAGACATTCAAAAGATTGAGACAAAGGTAAATTAAGATTCTTCTTCCCTCTATCTTGTATCAATTAACCAATCAATGGAAAAATACCATTCAACACCATATGATATGGCGTATAAGAGAACTTGCCCACCTCTTACTTAATCAGAAAGGGTATCTTTAGTTTTAATTTTCCTTCGTACAACGATCTCCATCTGACACAAAAGAGCTCCATGGTAACGTTTATCCGTAGCTATCGTATTATAAACAAAATGCCCGACCTTTCCTAACGAGGAAGACGAAATTCGTGAGAACTTTCTTTGATACTCCGTCATTCCATCACGGACTCCTAAATTCTAAATTGCGGATTTTACAATTGCTCTCCAACGTAATGAAGTAAAGCTACCATCTCAAAGCTTATAATTCTTTGAACCGTATTTTTTCTTTACCCTATTTTAATTTTCTTTTCTTTATCCTTCTTCCCAGTAAATCCACTTTTCTCGTCGATGAATTAGTTCCTCTAGTCGCCACAGAGCCATTTTCCTTAGCATAATGGACGCCTTAATTGAGAATCCGTCTTGTATTCAACTTCAAGAATGAAAAGAGGTTTATCTCTAATAATAAAGAAGAAGAAATAAGTTCTTTAACAGACTCTCGATGCCAATACAAATGGGTTTATGTGTATAATTATACTCGCCTCTGCCAAAAAGGGTCTTGTTTGTTCTTTTCCGTTTCATCTCCGGGAATAGCACTCCTTAGTGTTTAAAATAAAAGTAATTTTTACGTCAGAACATAAATAACTATTTATTTAACTTAAATTTACGTTGATTTTTCCGGATTCTACAATTTACCAATAACAATTTGGTGTAGATACTTTAAAGTAGGTATATTAGTTGGATTGCGGTTGTTACTGGAGAGATGGGTTTTAATGAAAATGGTCACCATAACAACCGTGTATACGTTGATTTGTATTCAGCTCTACTTCCTAATTTTTTATCGAAAATAACCGTTATCTATTCATTTCGTGTTTTGAAAATTATTTTTGAGGAATTCATCGTACCACGTCAAACCGAATATTAAAGGATGGAAAATCTATAAAAAATTTCAACGTTCGATTTTGGATTACAGGATTAAATTGCCCACACTTTGGTAAAATATTACGAAAATTAGACAAAATCAATCTCTTTCTGAGGTTGTGTACGTGTATACTTCAAGTGCTATTGTCGAATGCAAGTGTACAGTTTCTCTCCTTAATCGTGAGTTTATTAGAAAGGAGTCCTGTGAATAATGAATGGCTATAAATTATCGACTCATTTCCTTAATTAGTGAGTTATTGCCTCAGAATTGAGTCTCCAGCAAAATTTTGGATAACATTTCCCTATCGCAAAACACGAAAAGCCTTTTCTTAATTGCTAGGTAGTGGTGCTTTATGAATGTGCTTCAACAGCTGATGTCATTTGCCTGTAGGCCCCCTCCAGGAATCGAACAGTAATGGCGAACGCGTTACTCACCCAGATATCCTAGGACCTTATCTCTATACTTATTTCGCACGTTTTTTACTGTCCTCCATCCCCAGATGATAAGGGATTTTCGTATAAGTAGTAGGTACGTATACGATTGTAGTTAATTGCATTTTGCTCATTTTTGTTTCTATACTACGAGTACTAACTATAACTGCATTTACTGTACGGAAGGCTTGACGTCTCCTATTGTCTATCAAATGTTTCTTGGCGGCGTGGGCGGGGGGTAATTGAGCGCGTTCGGTGTGGGCGGGTGTGCCGTGTGTTTTTGTTTTCTGTGTTGTTTTGTTTTCTTTTTTTTTTTTTTTTTTTTTTTTTTGTTTTTTTTTTTGTTTTTTTTTTTTTTTTGTTTTTTTTTTTTTTTTTTTTTTTTTTTTTTTTTTTTTTTTTTTTTTTTTTTTTTTTGTTTTTTGTTTTTTTTTTTTTTTGGGTGTGGGGTATCAATTTAGGTCCTGTTCTGAGAAAAAAATTAACGATTCTTCTTTCAACGTTTCTTAGGTATCATGCGCAGAAAAATTTAATAGAACGTGTTTTGTGTTGGTGTAATTTTATCTTACAAAGAGGGTATTAAGTTCCAGCAACGCAGATAGAAATTGGTAGGTAGTTGGATCGATTTCGAGACCAGAATAAAGAATTGATCGCCAGTTAGGGCTTAATTAGCAATGGTTTTTCCATAAAATTGCCTTAAGTATTACAATAAATTCATGATTGTAAATTTATAGCAGCCAATAAAAATCTACTGTCACAAGTTTTCGGCGTATGGAGCCCGCCAACGAGACGCCTGAAAACATTAAGTATCTCGCCCAGCTATCATTGGTTTGGAGAGTAGAATATTCCAAAGTCCCGATTTTTCTATAAGAAATGCATTGTGACGATTTCCAAAAAATCCTTTCTTGAACTTCCATGGAATATGTAGATTCCTAACGAAAGATGTCGTTAGAGGACGTAACATGGTAACGTTAACAATAAGGGCATCTCCCAAAAGTTTCATGGGTTCGACGCCAGACCGCTTTTTTAGGCTGTGGGCCTCTATTGGCTAAACTTCACAGATTCAGACGAAGTATTTTGGAAATCCATAATGGAAAGACGCAGAAAGATATTAATTTTTCCGCACAACTATTTATTAAACAAATAATAAATACCCAACGACCAGTTTCGACGATTTATCGCCATCATCTGTTGATAAAGCCTCTAACAGCAAACTTTAAATACTAACTAGCAGCAAAGGTTGGAGGGGAAGGCAAGGGTGGTGGAGGGCGGGGGAGGGGTGCAGGGCATAAGGGTAAAACCAGAGGGCTAAGAAGGTAAAGAGAAAGAGGATGCATTGTTGGAAGGAAGCACTGAGTGGAGTAGCGGGAAGTGAGAAGGGAAAAGATGCTCGTTGATCAGGGAGTATTTCAGAGAATCACTATGCGAACGTATTTGTAATTGCACTAAGAAATTGAGACGTTGTCCTTTAATGGCGAATTGAAGGACTTCTGGGACAAAATCGGAAGATTATCCTCTTGGAGTTGTTTGGAACAATGGGATGTGGACGATTTATAACGGAAGTATCTTTGATGTTCTCTCTTAGGGTATTTTAAATTTACAATAATGAGGTTATCATAACACCTTATCTTTTGGGAAAACTATTGCTCAGTAAACCGTATTTCGTTATTCTTGTTTCGAAGTCTATCCAAGTAGCAGTTTTTATCGAAATATTCGTTGCCGGCACATCGTTCTCTTCTTCGTAAAAAAGCATTGGATTTCCATCCTCAGGTACTAAGTCCTCATGACCTTCTCAAACGGCTTTAAGCACGCCACTGACTTCAATAATTATCATTGTAAGCTCTCTTTATCGTTCCAATTGTAAGCAGTAATAAGAGTGAACGGTATTATATAGTAAAGAGATTGGATTTCTGAATCTAAAGAAGATTAAAAGGATGGGAAAGTATATAGAAAAAAATGTAAGGCCCATGTGTGAAGTACCTATATATTTTATTCTGTAACATTTCCACGGTCGCTTTCCTCCGTTCCTTCTTATCCATTCCCTTTTTCCCCGCGAGGATGTTCGTCTTTCAATGCGAAAATATCGAGTTTCGCTGCAGACGATACGCAGATCAAACAATAATTTCCGCAAATCCACTCTTTGTGGTTCCCGCGACGCGTGAAATTCAATCTCTTCTCGCCCCGGGCACCATCGCCGGATTGTGTAGACCATTCTCCCTTCTTTTTCTCATCTACGGAGGCGTTTTTATTGGCGGAAATGAACGCCCTTTTCCTTTACGTGGCACCCTTTATCTCTCTCTTTCTTGCGCCTTTTAAAAATAATTTCCTCTTTTTCATCTCATTCTGTCCGTCCCACTCAAAGGGATTTCTCTCGTGCGGAATATTTCCGCGGAAATTACTCTCCGTAAACTGCGACGGCTGTCGAAAGGCTTCTTTTTTTAATTCGCGATTGATTAGTTCGAAGAACGGAGACTCCCGACTTTCATTTGTTTATGTTGCCGTAAAATGGAGGATCGTATTTAAATCTTCTTCGTACTTGGACTCAGTGGATGTGATTTATTCTTCCACTATTTATGAGAATTGACCTAAAGGATGGGGTAAGTTACTAGGAAACGAAAAAAATGGCATTGGGTAGAGAATATTAGGGCATACGAACCTACCTACCGGAAGGTAGAAAACTTATCTATCTATGAAAAGAAGCTTAACTGCTCATTGACTCCCAACGGTGAAGGTAGAAGCAATTCAGCGGAAATGATCTAACACTTTCCACATTAGATTAGTTCCTGGAAGTAATAGTAAACTATTCTTATTTGATCTAGAATATACACAGTCTTCTGTTGTAAAATTGTTATTAATCTCTTCTTAAAGACTTCTTCGTAACAGAATCCAATTAATTCCAAGAAAACAGAATATTATATTTGGAACGAGGATCCCTGATAATGCCAAGTAAATGTCTCGTTTCGTTGGTTTGTGATAAATACCGGAGAAATGCTTTCAAGCAGTAAGAGTGATCTTGTTTTATGAACTGTAAGCATTTCATATGGCGTAACCAGGATTTTGTTTTCTCGGAAAGTCCTGGGAAATGGATTTAACGTAGAATTGCTTGACAAACTCCCGCTATAATGGCGATGAAGATGGAATCGGATTGATATTTTCGCATATTCCCTTACGAGTCTTCGGTGACGTTTGCGACTATAAATGTTTAAACATTTTCAATTTACCTCCCATAACCTCGATTTTTGAAACAGATTTTGGATCTGGGGGGGTTACACCCCTCCCCCATCCTCTGGCTACTCCTTTGCATGTGAGAATGATTTGTTTCGTCAGAGGTCGAACTGAAGACTTCTGTATATGAAAAGTATTCTATTAAGTGTGCAGTTAAGACACTTATGACCCTCTGCTTCAGGCCAGTAGTTTGCTGGCAGGGTACATGTTTGATGTTGATTTACTGCCGAACTTGAAAGTTGGGCGACGTTTGTCTGTCGTTGTATTACGTATAAAGATTATAATTATATCATGCACAAATACTTTCGTTACATTCGAGAAAATTAGGTATTAAGTTTTTAATACTCTGAAAGAGGTATGTATGTACGATAAAAGGAAATAACCACTTAACTTTAAAGAATACTCGACATTTGCAAGAAGGCGTTCTAATTCTCTTTGGTTAGTTCTGTGTAAGAGTACGAATTTTGTGTTTATACGACAAATATGAAAATAGACAACGCCTAAAAATTGAGGCTACTTCTTTTGTCCAAAGGATTTCAATAGAGACGAAACTTTTTAATAATTTGAAAGTCATGAATGTAAAATAATATGAACTTAAAATCTTTTTACGTGCAATTTTGGGTTGATCCCTTAAAAAGTGATACGGAAAGAAACATTACAACCCTAATTTCACGGAAACATTATTTTCGTCTTAAATGGGAGTATATACTGAAAATGTGGTGAAGGAAAGAAGAGTAAATGCTCCAAACTAGCGGCGGAATATTCTTCAATGTGTGTGTGTGTGTGTGAGTGGTTTGTTAAGGCCAAATCCGCTGGAGAGCATTTTGAAAATGTAGGAAAGTGTCGATTAATACTGTCCCAGGAATTATAACTTTCATCGGAAGCAGTAAAATCAAGATATCTTTGGCATCTTGACGGATCATACGATAGTGGTCCTACACTTTTTAATCGAGATTTTTTGGCCGCTTAAACGTAAATTTAAGAATTTGTAATCCATACCCTCGTGAGGAACGTCGGAAGAATATCCTTATTTTTTGTATAAACTCATCGAAAAACAGCTCACAACCTCTACAATTGATGTAAAGATGAATTAAGTTAAATATAAAATAAAATTGACATAACTTATTATAAAAATCAAGGACAATAATCTGTATACCTCATAATCAGTAAGAAAAACAAATGAAAGAACGAAAACCAATGTTAAAGATTAGTGTATAAAATTAATGATAGATGATTGACGTATGTATGGAGAAAAATATAATAATAAATTAGCTAGATGAAGATTAGCGCAATGGAATAATGTTCTCTATCTCGTTGAAGGACATACAAATGGAGAGAAATGAAATTAAATCATTGTATCTGTATCCATCACTCAGCAATGTCGATCTGTAATCTGAGAATGGTACGCCTTAGAACAGAGTGGCCATAATTAAACATTTCCTATTAAATCTACTGTTTGCGGGATGCATTCACAGTAAGTACAAAGCTCCGCAGAAAGTTTTTCCAGATTACATGCAGCATCAATGGTTTAGTGAATTCTGAAAACAGAGTTTCAGACCGTAATATTTTTCGTTCCTGTTCAACTACCAAAAAATCGGTTCAGCTTCGGTTTCGCTCCTACTTCCAACGTTGAACCGATTCGAACCGGTTTTTTTTCGCTCCAACCGTTGTAATGTTATACCCCTCTGAAAGTTTGTTTTATTATTGCTAACTTTTGTAATTTAATTTACACCAAAAGTAAAAATATTACTTAGTATTATTTAACTGCAAGTCGTAGTTGCACATGTTTAGTAAGCTTACCTCCGATTAAATTTGAGGAAAATAGCTTTTTTGGGAACCATAAATTGTAGTGAAATAAACAACGGTTTCTGTTCGGGTTCAGGAATTAAATTTTTTTTGCTTCGGGTTTGGTTTTCACTCCGGCAAAAATTACTCTTTTTTGTTTCGGTATCCGATCTCGTTTCCGGTTCGTTTTCCAGCTCGCTTCCGGTTCGATGAAAAAAAGCATTTCTCAGCGGAACGTTCGAATTTATACCGGTCTGAAGCATACTTTGCTGTCGAACGGATGCTGCGTCGACAGACCCAGAGGTATTTTAGTCATGAGATACCGCACAGGGTGTGAAAAGTGTTTCAGTGGAATTGCTTATTGATTGGTTCGATTTCCCATGTCCTTTTAAATATTCGCAATATGTTTTTTTCTTGTTGCGATTAATCATTTCCTTTCATTTCACCTTCATAGTAGAGATCGGACAGTTTGATTATAATCATCCAGCATATCTTTTGATAGTTTAATCAACGTTTCCGTCGCTAAAAAGTGGAATAAACGGCATGTTTGTGTGATTACTCTACTTGTAAACGCCATCTCTACCGTTGGGCGCCATTTTTTATCGCATTGGTTATGCTAATTTTGTAATAGCAATCAATCTCGTTTGAGGAACTTATTTAAATGCGTTCATTCGACCAAAAGAAAAACTTAAATAAAAGGGTATTATTTGCGTCCAAAGAACCCCTTCTTTTGCATAATATGAAGGTGTATTTGGCTTGAGTATATTTATTAAGGGACGTATAAATTATGGACTTGCGCTAGAATCGCCTGGAGCTGGTCGCTGTTCGTTCAATTGCCGTATTGTGTTAACACGGGCCAGTTGCAGATTTTAAATTGGAGCGCGTGGCTTTTCAAATATTCATTAGTTTCCTTATCCATCGCTCTTTTTTTGCTGTGACCATTCCATAGTCCTGTAATTTTCTACATTTGTCGTATTTTACTATTTTTCGGTTCTTAAGCTCTTGATATCCATTTCATGATTTAGTGAATGTTTCTAATACCGCTATGACAACAAAAACCATGACCATTATTACTGTGACTAAGTGATTAATACTCCAGAGTTTGGATGTTGCAATTCGTAATCAAAGCTTATCCAGCCGTTTATCAGAAATTCGCAGAATGTGTACGTGTGTTTGCGTGCCCACAAAAAGATGTATGGTGGTCAGTGGCGGATTTAGAAACTTTCCAGATGAGGCGATTTAAGATAATTTCCTCGTGAACTAATCTTTAATTAATTTTTAAAACACGTTTTGTCGTGATAAATGTTGTAGATGTACAGTGATCGCGGGAAAACTTCACAATCTGTTTTTAATTCAAGCTTCTCGTCATATTTTAGGGAAATTGAGTTCAATTCAAGGGGGGTGGGAGGGGCGATCGACACCCTGGGCCGCCACTCTAGATTCGCCAATGATAGTGATTCGGATTAGGTAGTGTAATTTGTTGAATTTTCCCAAGCATTGTTTTGTTTGTTGGTACATTTCAGTCTTACAATAATTTAGAGTGATTTGGATTCCCAAAACTTCCTCTTTCAAAATTCAAGTTATTGTTTGGAAAATATCTTGTGAATGAATATATTTCTATGTCAGTTTTTAGTATTTCTTTCCTATCATGTTTGCTACCACTCGACCCTTACGCCGAAATTACAGATTTTATCTGCTATTCTGATCGTACGGTAGCGAATTGATGAGGTAAGAAAAAACTTCTTTCGAGAAAAATTTCAAAATATTACAATTGGATATTTCTATTGATATTTTAGCGATAAATTCACAATTTTCTTTTGATTATCGTCCGGACGTTGTGACGCGTTAGTGTGGGGCCATTCTCAGTTCCAGTCATATTGAAGGATTGAAATGTTTGAACTTGCACATTAGCAGGCTTTGAGGGTCATTTAAAATGCGCGATAACTCGTAAATGAAATGAAAACTCCTCTAAAATGCTTAGTAATACGCAGTGGCATAGCTAGAGGTTATTGGGGGTTTACAACCCCCAGAACTGTGGGCGTTCTCCCTTATAGTGAGGTTTTTGTCTTCTTCAACCTTCAGTTTAGAAGGTTTTTCCCCACAAACCCAAATATTTTTGCGTTGTTTCATTTTTTTTGTAACTTTAAATATTAAATTTAACTTATGCATTAACAATTGAGGTTGAAGAGAGGCCAGCTTGGCCTAATCTCGCCTTAATAAAGAGTTTATTTATTCATTCTTTCAGAGCCAAAAAGGGCTTCAAAATCGTGGATATGGGAGGCAAACTGTAATTGTTTAAATATTTACAGTTACACCCGCTACTGGTGATTCGCAGGGAATATATGTAAATTTAAGTCTGAATCCATATTTGTTATCTTATATTATCTTTGTTAAATTTAGTGCAGAAGTTTGCTTGCCCCAGGAATGTAGGCAATTTTGCGTTTACTCGTTTGCCTAGAGATATATCCTGGCTACGCCCCTGTAATAAGAGTTTTATCTACTCATAGTAGGAGGATATTATTTCGGCTGGAAAAGATTGCTCTAATTTACCCATGGCTCATTCCGCAATTTGTTGTTGTTATCTCTCGGGATAATTCTTTTTCTTAGTTTACCAATTGTCAGTTTTTTCTCTCCGAAGCATCAAATTTGACAATGTCGTAAACAGGAGACACTTCTCCTACGGTCTTATTCTTTTCTATAAAATTATGGATTAGAAGAAGGAAATCCCAGCTTGATTTCTAACTCTTAAAGTGTGGAATCAACAATAAAGGAATTCATCCTGATTCAGGGTTGAGGATCGACTGACTTTGATGGAATGGATATTTTAGATGGTGCGTACATGTTAATAAAGGTTGCAGAAGTTTGAAGGTGATGCTGACTGCTTTAATAGAACTTAAACTACTGCTAGAATTCGTTGTTTAATTCTTTTATCGAGAATGATGATTACTATCGCATGTTGCTCAATAGCGCCTGTCGTTTTCGAATGAATGTGTGTTAGGAGTCGCTGTTACCGAGTTATGCCATGGAAAGGTTTGTTCTCAGTTCAGGAATATTCCACTGGGGTTTCCACCACTACAAGTTTGATTCTCCAGGTTTACGGAACCTCATTCGGGCGAGAGAACAGGATCACCGTGTCAAAATTTATATTTATTTTAGGGAAAATCAAAATTTGAGATCAAGGATTGAAGATGAATTTAGAATTATACGACGCGCAAACACGGAAGGACAACGACGCCAGTTCCAGAAGCACAGAAAATCTGCGGAATGAAAGCGGAAATCTCGTTAACGAAAATGTCGGTGTTGATGCGTGATATACATGTTTGATTCTCAAAAATGTTTTCCTATTTGTTAACTTTCGTATGTTTCTCACTTTGGGCATTAAAAGCATATCATTTTCCCTTTTCGTTGCTCACTCATTATTGAGGTTTTGTCAATAAAAATGTTCTTCTCTCATAAATGTACCCAATTCGATCGATCTTTTCCGTATTTTTAATGTTTGATTAGTTAGGGACATCAGGCAAATATTCGATTTAGAGTTGGAGAATAATTGCTATAGGGATCTACATCTGTAATCCATCGTACTGTATCCAGAGGTAATTCATTAGGAATAGAATTTTGTAGTTAATTAATTATTGGACTCTGCACAGCGAAGGGCATATGATGTAACCGATGTAAAAGAAATGATAAGCGAGTTGCATGAAAGGGGTGGTTTCCGTTGATTATTTAGCTGTACTTGGAGCTTTTCTGTTTCAAACCAAGTTTATAATGAATTTGTTTCAATTGGAAGTGTTAGTGGTATAAATCGTCATCTGACTTAAAATCCCACATTCACCTGAGATTTCATCAGCTACGAAATGATTTCATCTTCTCTTAGGGAAGGATAGAATTCTCCGTTGGAATGAATGGGCAGCTATGAATGTACAAAGTAAAATTATTGTCGTGTGTTATGATATTTCCCTCACTTAGGCACGGTCCCTTCGTTTGATCCAGAGCTCTCCGGCGTTGCGTCTCTGCTCCGCATTGCGAGATTCGTAGGTGGCAGTGCAATCGCGCGTAGGGTTTCGGCCGAGAGGGGTTCTTCCCTCATCGCATCTCCGCGCCATCTCTTAGCATCAACATGAATTACATGGAGGCCAGCTTTTTTCGGCATTTCGTATGAATTCCTCATTTGATATTGGATTGTTTTATCTTCGAATGACATATTTGACGCATCCCTTTTGTTTTTCATAGCGCCGCATCGTGTATTATATCCAATGAATATTGCGGCTTTTAAGTATTGTAATATCATTATGCCTTTTAGGCTTAATTAAGATGTAGAATTGTTAACTCAGGTGTTTTTGTAGAAAGGAAACATTTCCAAACGTTTCTAATATTGTAAAAATTTGTCATTTTACCGAAGGCCATGTGAAATTATATGTCCTATATAATATATAATAAAAAAATATTAATATTAATTGTAATTTTCTGTTTCTGTTTTTTAAACATTAATTGAGGAGTGTTATTGGTCGCTTTTGCTTGTTTACTTAATAATAACGACGACCTGCGTTCAGTTGGAAACGACTGTAACGTCAATTGATTCAGGCGAGACTTTGTGGTGGGCATCCATTGAATACGGTGAATAAAAACAACACTTCTACCCGTACCACAGTACGTATTTATTTGCGACCTAGGTTTTGACGCGTCGCGTCATCTTCCAAATCCATCGAAGATGACGCGATTCCATCGAAGATGACGTGACGCGTCGAAACCTAGGTCGCAAATAAATATTTACTGTGGTACGGGTAGAAGTGTTGTTTTTATTCACCGTTTTCTACGACTGTAACGTACAACAGTTTAAAGAATTTAGTTATTTTTTCTCTGAAATCATGAGATATGACTCCCGTGTGGTGACTTGCAATATCACTCGAGATTTCAGTTATTACTGGTTACTATTACCAAGGTAGTTACTTTCGAGTAATTGGTTAAAAATTCGGTTTTATTTTTGGTGCTTCTCCGTTGTATGCTATCATACTATCTAATCTTGAATTCATGTGCAGGAAATGCTATTGCCAAAGTTTGAGGTATACATGAGCATTCCCAAAATGTAATTGGTAATTTTGTTCATAAAGAAAACAACCATATTTTATAAAATCTCCATTTCAAGATTTTTCTGGATTTTTACAAAAAAATCCTTAGATTTTTGTTTTATTCTCGTCGTCATCGGTGAACTTCACTTAAATTTTTTATTTTTGCGTGAGAAGCTGACATTTCTTTAATAATTTTACCACCCAGGCTTATAATTTAATGTGTTTATTTAAAAAAATAAAATTAAAATCCCTCGGGGAAATACAAATAAGACGGGTTATAATTGAAGGAATCGAGGTAGGATTTTTTCGTAGAAATAAAATTTTGCTTTGAGAATGTTGATCCTGTCTAGGGATTCGGAAATCCAACCCATGAAAAACTGTTCAGCTGGAAAACGGAATTTAGTCATCGAATTGGAATAGAATTTATTGGTGCCTCGACAGCTAGGGTAATTTCCTGAATTCAGTCATTTTTACAAGAATCTGTTCTGTTTGTAGCCCTTGATATGGATTTGGGATAGCCCTTTATATGGATAATGAAGATCCATTCGCCATTAGTTATGGCATTGGCTGCAGATTTACTATGGAAGATATTTAAATAAGCATTATATACTCTATTGATAGTGAAGTCATATGAACCAATATATCAAGCAATTGTTAGGGACACTGTATCATTAGTGGCTACAGTATGATATTGCATCAGCACAAAAAATTGATAACCACTGCAAGTACTAATCGATTTATCGTGATGGAATTTGAAGGTTTTCTCTAATAGTTCCAGAAAATGTGGAAATGAATGTGGAAAATGAATAAACGCATATCTCTCATAAATAAGGATTCGAACCATAATTATTTTGTTCTGGTTTTCACTCCGGTTTAATGAAGATGCACAATTATGATTCTTTTCGGTTTCGCTCCCTTAACAACCGTCTAACCGTTTGCTCCGGCAAATAATACCAATGCGGGACTCACATTATACCAGACCCTTATGTAGAACTTCTTTTAATTAGATTAGAATAAAATTGCTGACATGAATGAAATGATAAAAGTATAAGTTAGGCTATTATAATGAGTGTTGCGTTCAGTTAATAAGTTAATTTGGAAAGTTTATTAAATATAACTGCTGTTAGCTTTGATGCGAATGCGAGCAAATATACGATTTCTTTTGAAGTTTAAGAAATTAATATTTGGGTTCGATTTTCATTCCGGTAAAAACAACGGCATTTTTTTCTGTCTGGTTCCGGTTTGATGCACTACTCGTTAACGGTGAATCCTAAGAGCCAAGTTTCGTAAATTTAAAAAAATATTTTTATATTGAATATCAAATCCTAACTTTGCTCAATAGAACATTTATTTATAATTTATTATCATATTTATATATTATTTATTAATTTTTCATTTCTCTTTAGGATTATTTTTAAAGCAATTATTTAGGGAAACGTGGAGAGCCGTCCGCCCAGAGCTATTACATGATTAGGACCAAAGCCAATAAGTAGTAGAACCACGTGTTCGCCTGTCAATTCACCCAATGTCCTCTATTTATTTCCTTCTATTTATTCTATCTATCAGAAGTCAGATGATCAATTTTGGATTTATTTGTCGCCGGTATGAGAATAAGGTGAAATATTTACCCAAAAATGAAATTTAAGATCATATCTATGTATAGTTAAAGCTACAAAAGCGTAGCTCTGTTCTCATAGGAGTACTATTATTTCCGAGTATGATTTTATTTTTTTAGCATAAGCCTACTTTGTTTACTTATATCGCGCCACTGTTCTGTGCGACAGTTGCAAAATTAAGACAAAACCCTTCCTGGATTTTAAATAGAAATTGTTGGAAGAAAAGGTTTGCCAAGAATTTATATTGAATTAAAGTCGATAATTCAGTCGATAAAATGGCTGTTATTTAGAATCGGTTCTCGTTCGTCATTAAAAGCGGTTTGAGTTTCGAACAATAACTCGAGAAGTGGCGTGAGGAAGCGAGAAGATTGTTCCCTCAGAAATAAAGTTGGCGCTAAAGTTTCTCCTGTTTTGTGGTGAGAGTGGATTCAAATTGGGTTTAACAGAATCTGCTTCAGCTTCGGCTGATCGTCGCTTCTCTCGTTTTCTCCGTCAATCTTCTAAACGACTTTGAAACGTAAAATCTTGTTTCAACCTTGAATAAACATCTCTCGAATAAATACCAGTTTGCAGTAGTTAATATCTTTCATTTTTTTATTTCATATGCTCTATGAATGCGATTTTTGAATTGATTTACCGATTATTAAAAAGTACGCGGCAGACTTCATTTATAACTTATTGCCTATCTACTAGGATNCGTTTTCGCGAACTCTTTTCCGCAATAAGGTCTGATGTTACAGAATGTCAATCTTCTGTAAATTTGAGTCAATTACCTGTAAATTATTTATGTTAACGCATGTATATATTTAAAATGTCCAGCTATCGATAAGTATAATGAGTATTCAATTATGTAATTAGACCTATACTTATATACTAATTTTTCCGACACACATTAATTCAAGTTGTGCAAGATGATAAGTAATATCTCTGGGTTCCGTCGAGGGTACTGTTCACTTAGTCCCAAACTTGCAATGAGGTATTTCCCTCGCTAGTTAGGTCCTTACCCCCATCGGGACGTATTAGCTTTCAAAATAAATTGAATAACTTAAAATTTATAAACAAGAGTGTTTATTTAAATCCGTTTCAGTGTAAGCAAGAAAGTTATCCAGGAAGACTGGAGATTGTAACTGCGTTTCAACTGGAACGAAAATACCTTCAAAGACAGTGTTTCATTATGAAAACGGAGAGGGAGGTAAAATGGCAGAAAAAGAAAAAGAAAATTTTACGATTTTTTTATAATAACACTTTTATAACAATTTTATACAATAATTGAAAAACATGTTTGAATTAAATACAAAAGTATAATGATTCGTTTTAATTTCTGTACTCATCACATTTTTACAGAATGTTCATAATTATCCACGCCACAAAAGGAGTAAAATAAACTAGGGAATTGTAAACGTCATTTACTTTTTTAACGAAACATTGGTTTAAAATAAAAGGAAATTTTATGCATTTCCGTTTGAGTTGTATCACATCTTATTAAATTGACATAAAATGAAAATACTCTTTAAAACAGGAATGACGACTGATGAAATGTTTAATTTTAACAGTCTTCGGAGAATTTATTTCCACTATAGGGTTTTCTTGGAAATGTATCGCTTTTAGATTTTAATATTGTCTTCATGAGTGCTTCTCTGACGAAGAAAAAATTCAATTTCGTTCCATCTGAACCGAAAGTAATCTAGTAAATCCTTGAATAGTCAACTAATCGCAAACTAGACGAAATTCTCATAGAGAGAAAGAGTAAAATAAATATAATAATGAGGATTTAGGTAAGGCGAATTACTAAGCACGGAAGAGCCGTGCGGCTGAAACCCAAGGAATAACAGGTGAGAAAAATAGCGACATGATTGGGACTCGAACCCAGGGCTCCCACTTTCCGGGCAGGTATTCTGAATACTGACCGAGTCTCACTCATTTCTCTATTTTTCACACATGTTAAATATAATACTTTTTTAGGTTGATATTATACTTAATGGTCTGAACTTATCCAACTAATCCAACCGACTTATTCAACTTAAACTGATACAACTGGGCATTCATCCCTTATGTCTAAAGACGTACGTAGACATGTGCTTATCGCTGCTCAAACTCATCTTTGGTAACCATTGTGTGAAGGAGCTTTTCTACAGGGAATATGCTGATCGATTTTCGGTACTCGATACTCTGTCGTATGTATGGAGTAATCGGGAAATTGCGCTAATTATCGAGTTGTCCTTACTCCAAGAATTTTACTACTCTTAAATCGTTGTTTTCTTAGGATAATTTCTTCGAATGATAATTTTCCTCGAATTATAAAAGAAAAGCAAACTTATTTGCGTTATTACAGTTGATTAATATTGCTTTCGTTAATTTAATGTCGACGTTAATGTTGTGCATTAAATAAAATCAATACAACATTTGTATATATGCAGTTATATTTAGTGAAGGGTTTGTCTACATCTTCATCCTACTGTCGGGTTTACCGCTTTATTCGTCTGAACTGTAAAAGTTAATCAGAATTAACTTGCACCGAGTTAGCATATCTTCGATAATTTATCATGATAAATACTCGTGTAATATTTTTCAGAGGTTAGATACGCACATTATATCTCGTAAAACTCCTCTAAACGGAGATTTCTTGGTTTTATGCTCCAAAATGTTTGTATCTCGCTTGGATTTGAAATCCTATGGTCAATGAAAGTAATTGGTACGCTTCTTACTTTCCTTTAAAGCCCGATTACTTTCCTGGAAAACAAATTTGATTTGATTCATTTCGGCAGTCTCCATTAAGTGCGCGATGCCACCTTCACAAAGCTCTCGTTTGCCTCAAACGCGGTTTTCGAATGAGTCCCTCACAGTCTCTCTCTAGGCCCTTCCACATCGCTGCAGCATCCTTCCTCATTAAACCTCTCCCTCCCGGCGAATCCCCGCTCTTTATGGAGTCTCCTCTTAAACTCCTCAAGTTTTGCTTATGGTTTTACGGTGGCGGGCGAGATGGTTAACTAAACCCTCTTTCCTTCTCGCGTGGGGAGGATGAGCCGCAAGATGGAGAGGGAGGAGGAAGACGAAGGCTCTTGTGGTGGATGTTGCGAGGGGAGGTGTGGTTTTCAGAAACAAAAGCGAACCGCAGGCGCAGATAGCTTTCACTCGGTGTTTACGTCTTGGAGCAATCGGCCTCCCCTTTTCCATCTTCTGTGTAGTTGCCTTTCCAAAATTCTTACCCACACTCCTCTCGCCGCTGCTTCATTTACATCACCTTTGCCTGTCTCTACTCCATATCTCTCTGCTTTTATTTTCGACTGCTTATCTTACGAGAAGTATTTTGATAGACTTCACAAAGATGAGGAAACGGTCCATTCCCGTATCCATCTAGGATTTCGTGGGGTGTTACGCCTTCGCCTAAGAGGACGCCTTGAGGCGACATCAACTCGCTCGGTAACCATAATTTGTTTCCGTTTAATCTCGTATTTCAATATAAGTTAGATCAGCTTGAAGAGCCACATTACTGATATATTTCACGAAATAAAACCTAATTCAGCTTACCCCTGTCGTAAAGCATATAAAACGGTTATTAAATTAAATTTGTCATTGCTGTTAGCGTTAATCACTCTTCCGGTTTTCAATTATTGACGGGGCATTGATCGATGCACTTTGAGGTAGTACATTTACTGTCAACATGCAGCCTTGGCTGAATTGCATTATCTCTCATAGTCTTTGCGTATATTCTTCGTGTTTGCTTTATTACAGAGCTTTAAACTTTAGCGCTGTTAAAAGTCGCAAATAACGCGATAAAGAATGCCTGTTAAACCGATTTCACACTCGTAAGTTATCAAAAGTTATTTTCCAACCAATTTATATTATTATAATCGCCTTCGTTTTCGCGAACTCTTTTCCGCAATAAGGTCTGATGTTACAGAATGTCAATCTTCTGTAAATTTGAGTCAATTACCTGTAAATTATTTATGTTAACGCATGTATATATTTAAAATGTCCAGCTATCGATAAGTATAATGAGTATTCAATTATGTAATTAGACCTATACTTATATACTAATTTTTCCGACACACATTAATTCAAGTTGTGCAAGATGATAAGTAATATCTCTGGGTTCCGTCGAGGGTACTTCTATAAATTTGACTCACTTACCTATAAATTATTTATGTTAACGCATGTATATATTTAAAATGTCCAGCTATCGATAAGTATAATGAGTATTCAATTATGTAATTAGACCTATACTTATATACTAATTTTTCCGACACACATTAATTCAAGTTGTGCAAGATGATAAGTAATATCTCTGGGTTCCGTCGAGGGTACTGTTCACTTAGTCCCAAACTTGCAATGAGGTATTTCCCTCGCTAGTTAGGTCCTTACCCCCATCGGGACGTATTAGCTTTCAAAATAAATTGAATAACTTAAAATTTATAAACAAGAGTGTTTATTTAAATCCGTTTCAGTGTAAGCAAGAAAGTTATCCAGGAAGACTGGAGATTGTAACTGCGTTTCAACTGGAACGAAAATACCTTCAAAGACAGTGTTTCATTATGAAAACGGAGAGGGAGGTAAAATGGCAGAAAAAGAAAAAGAAAATTTTACGATTTTTTTATAATAACACTTTTATAACAATTTTATACAATAATTGAAAAACATGTTTGAATTAAATAAAAAAGTATAATGATTCGTTTTAATTTCTGTACAACTTGAATCGTGCAACAGAAATGAATGGCTGTGGTTTGCAAAAAAATTGTGTGGGATTAGAAAATTTGCTTGGAGGTACTGATTATAAAGATCTTTCCGATATTGATTTAAAGGAATAATTACAATATTTATTACCCCATTATGAAGGTAGTTACTCTCCAAATAATGTACTGCAATTCATTTGTTCTTAGAATTTGATGGCATAATTGAAAAATCTTTTGTTCGAGACATTGCGGGCCGCGGAAAATGTTACGTGCTGTATTACGAAATTAATAATTACCGTATTTCCCTGCTCATAAGACACACTTTTTTCCCCAGAAAATTTAATCTAAAATCGGCCTTCGTCTTATGGGCCGAGGGTGAGAATATTTTCTGACGTCATGAATAGCCATACAATAGTAATTGTAAACAATTTTGTGCTATGACTCGTGGATTTTATCTTCTAATTGCCGCGGCACCCTTTCTAGTAATGTTGCGCTTTTCTTTCATTCTGTCGTAAATTGACGCTCCTCTACGAGTATCGTTTCTTTGTTTCACTTATAAGCAGCTTACGTTCCGGTGTGTATAATATTTGCTTCTTTTTACCTGAAAAATTACGGTGCGTCATACGGGCCGAGAAATACGGTACTCATCGAAAATAGTTATTTTCATTGTCTTTTACATTATATAAACTAATTTTAGTTCGATGGATCGATTTTGAGGTGGATTTCAATCATTATTTTTTGCAACCCTTTAGTGTTCAAGGGTTAGAATAGAAACTTGTGTAAAACCTTGAGGAAAGAACTTTCTGCTGGACCGTTTAAGACCCACACTTAAGAGGCACACACCTTTAAGTGGCACTCGGGCCCAATACCTGCCGATTATTTAACGAAAATGGCTAAAAATGCTCATAATCTTTTGGTGAAGGCTCGATTCGATGAACCTAGCATTTGTTACCTAAGGCGTGGATTGGGCGTAGGATAAGCGTTAGTGCCGCAGTCACGTTGGATATAATTGGAGCGGATTATTAGCTGAGAGAGAGTCAATCCGCATCGATCTATGTCTGCCCCGAGGCACAATTTGCTCGCCGCCTTTGTCATGTGCCTCATTATCATTTGCTCTCTCAAAGGATTTCGCTGCCGTCATTCATCATGTTTGCCTATTCAGTAATCGCTCCCACGGAAAATGTTTTTCACTTTCACGGTTCTTCCGTTTCGGAGATGCTTTAGCAGTGGGAAATATCGCGCAAGGCGTTTGGAGACAAACGCGTGAAATCGTGGTGAGGAAAATCCACAGCCGCGCCAATCTCCTGCCACTTCTCAACAAAGGTAAAAGGGTAGAAAAAGTTTAACTGGTGAATTTATTAGGATGGTTAATCCTTTGTGTACGTTAGTGAATTTAATGCGGATATGCAACGGCATGTAATTTAAATATCCGTACTTCAATAAATTTAAAACTTTCCAGCGAGATTTTCTTTGTCAACATTTTTTCATTTCCTATATTTTTAAAATTTTAACGATTTTAATAGACAATTTAAAACTTTTTATTCTTGTCATCTTTAATTTTTTATTTAAGAACTATGAAGCTCGAACTGTCTAACTAAACGGGTGGAAGTAAATTTTGTTGTGAAACTGCTATCTTATGGTATTGAGACTTGTCAAACCAGTTGGTGACATCGGAAAATTTGTTTCACACATCTCGAATTAAGAGTTAGTCACTATTCTTGAACGATTCTGAATCCGTATCTAGTAGATTGGACTTTTCTTGTAAGGGAATGGTTTTATGTTCTCGTCAATTGCTCAATTGCTTCTCTTATACCCGTCCAATAACTGCATTATAAGGGCACACGAAAATGAATAAAATAAATAAATTCAGAGCACTGTTCCATGCTAAAATCAAGATATTTCTAAATATTCTCATGTGGATAAATATTGCTACAGAATGAGGATCGCGTCTTATAAGCAAAGAGACCGTTTAGTTGTATTATGGCGTTATATGTTAAGACCACGGTCACATAGCACTGGAAAATTTCAACCGTAATGTTTCCCTTGTCTGTATTCACTTTCCAATTTATAATGATTTTAGCATCGCATTTAATGCCATTATTAAATATTGTTTTGTTGTAGTTTCCATATCTTTGTTTTTTATTAACCCTTGCAGTGATAGCCTGGCGCTTATGCAGTGATTTCTGTAATGCGGGTTGCCTGTCTACAGGGACATTAGTTCGTATTCTCTCCACTTGGGTCGCTTTTGTATTCGTAAATTTTTCAGCAAATGACCGTGCCGTCGATGCCTTTTTGGAACAGTTCGCATAAAAGTTTTGTATGGAAGCATCGGGGGGCATGTGCCGATTGCGAAATTTAACGACTCCAAGGAAGTGTAATATTTACGTCTTATAAAATACGCGTCGTGTAGACAGGAAAAAGCTTAAGTGGCAATTAACATCCGACTGTACAAATAATGTTAAATTTTGGTTTTGTTAGAGAGGATTACGTGAGAAACGTGTGGCAAAAATAGGAGTGTCAGTTGTGAATGAATATGAACGATTGAAAGAAATACGGTTTGACCAGAATGGAGGAAAATTTTGAACATTTGGAGGAAAATGTTTAAAATTACAATACTTGTTTTCATTCGGTTGAGCACGAATCGTATTGGAGGAAATAAAACTTTTTGTGGTTATAAAGGGAGAGGAAGACTGAGATGCTTGTCGAATGAGATGTTGCTAAGATGGGATGCGCGTAGCTTTGGGGAAAAAAGGGAAGGCTTGTATGAAGCATGTATGTGACGGTAGATTTGTATTAGGACAGTAATGAATTAAGGAGTAACGTGAATAACAATTCAAGGTGCTCACCCTGGAAAGGAGCAGAGATTTGCAGATAAACATGATTAGGCTGGCCATATCCCGGTTGCTAACGGGACATTGCCTATCGGTCAAACGGGACAATTCTTTTCGCTCAATTTTTCTCGTGGGTTTAATTGCTTCAATGCAGAAAATTTATAATTTGAAAGAATTGTTGGCCGTTTTGCTGTCGTAAATGTCATGAGATGATCTTTGATCCAGCGCGCAAGCAAACCTTAAATCACAGAAGATTAATGAGTTTTAATAGGGAAACAGCGTCATTTTCAAACTGAACTTAGAGATGTTGTTAAAGTTAACAATCCTTACGACAGTAAAATTTTAACCGCAATGTTAGATTACTTGTATGACTTAAATTTTGCCGTATATTTCAACTCTTTCAGTTCAGTTGTTACCGGAAATTTTAATCTTCTGTATTCTGTCACTGAATGTTATAACAAATGTGGGCATAACTTACTCTTAAGGAATTCTTCTCAGGAACCATTGGATCATGGCGATGACATTATGAAGAATGGGTAAGTTTTCTCGGAAAGTACGCCGAGAAGTAACAGAAGTTTTAACTTTCGGGGAAAAGTACTTCATCAGAAAAAAATGGAGATCTTAGAACTTGAATGCATCTCGTAATCTACTACTTTCTACATTTTGACGAATATCATGAGTTATTTTAATTATAGTTGTGGTGGTGATATGCGACTTCGAGAAACCTGTTTGCAAGTAATAAGGAATCGAGTCTTCACTGAGAAATCTAATGCTTTGGAGAAGTTGTGGTAATATCGGGAGAAAACTAGTTGGTGGAATACTATCATAATTCAATTTAGAGCTTTCGGAATATTTTTACTCATACTCGTTTCCGAGGAAATTTACCTGTGGGGAACGATACGTTAAAAATGCTTGTTATCAAGTAAGCCAGTAATTTGTGTATGATAATGATTGGAATGTTGTCAGTTCCTTCAGCTTTTGACTCAATGCATTTTAAGGCACGGAATACATCCTATTGTTGAAATCATTTGAAAGTGATCTCGGGTCCGAATAGGCTTCTTCTTCTGACTTTGAAATACTCAACATTTACGCTATCGATCAATTAAAGTTTGAGGAAGGGAACATTCCCGGTTTGGAAGGAAATGGGATGGATTCATAAACAATAATAATATAATACAATTTTTTATGTAAGGGC
Organism: Ladona fulva; assembly: GCA_000376725.2. Classification (NCBI taxonomy): domain Eukaryota; kingdom Metazoa; phylum Arthropoda; class Insecta; order Odonata; family Libellulidae; genus Ladona; species Ladona fulva. Next base: position 285,125 of record KZ308219.1, on the reverse strand, counting down.
GAAATTGAGACTTATTAGTCTCTTCTTGGTTATGACAGTGGGAAGATATATGGTTTTCTGATAAGGAAGAAGTTTGCAAGGACGAGAGTTCATTACATTTTAATGGTTATTATTATCAAAAAACACAAACAACCATTCTAAAGAAGAAAAACCTCTGAGCACTGTTCAACAGAACACTTTCCATTCACAATTTTAACTCTCCATAGAATATATGTATTCCACGCGACTAGGTTACAGGTAGACATCTATGGAAAGTACTATTGTCTTTTTTAAAGAAACAAGAAAAGGAAGAACTTTTAAAAACCACAATATTTATTGGTAGACGACCATGGTTTGTAAAAACTCGACTTTTCGTAGTTCTTTCATGGAATCTTAACACGAAGTCACGGCCCAAGCAGTATATCCGAAGTGATTCTTTAGTGTAGCTCCCTCCCACAAAGTTGAGTTTGGACACATTAGAACAACAATTCCCTAATCAGAAAAATTCGATAAGCCGGGACTTGAACCCGGAACCTCGGGTTGGTGCGCTAACCACTACACCAACGCAGCCTGTAAACGTGTGTGTTCTTTTCTGGTATTTTCTAGTCATCGTTCGAAATGCGGCAAGGAATTCCATTCATCGCGAGCGGAGGAACTCGCAGAATTCAAAGCAAAGAAGGCTCACCCGTCGGACTTTATTATGGGGATATGATTTGAGGCAATTTATTAGCCAAAAAGCAGCGATGACCCCAATTTGGCAGTGGAATAAAAGAAGCCGCCGCGCGTACAGCTGCAGCAGCGAAAAAAAGCAGCACGTGCTACTTAGCTGATCGTCGGCCCTCAGATGTCTTTGTCTCGTTCATTGGGCGGATCCATGCGAACAAAGTGCTCCACCGCAAAGCGGTCCAGGTGCTCTGCATTTGTGCGGCACAACCTCTTTCGCGCCGCCCTCCCCACACATCTTTTCGCCAAATTCGGCGGCACACAAAGTTGCGCCCCCTTTCGCGTTTCTAAAAAACCCTCGCTTGGGAAATATCAATGGAATCGGAGGCGGTTGGTGCTTATTTGGCGCTGTGTTTTTCGCAGTTTCACCGTTGACTTTTCTCTACTGAGTTCTCTCTCCGTTTATGTGCAAAATCTGTTGCTTTTTCCCCTGGATGTTGTGAACCAGACACGCAAAAAAGTCGATAGCTATCCATACATATCGATTGCTGACTTATGTACAGTTGTCTGTGACTTGTAATCGTAATAATATCATCGCAGTCATTTTAATGCGTTCTACAGCAAAACTAGCAACGGATTCCGGAAAGCCAAGTGAGTAAGGCATTCGACTCCGGTGAAATTGATGACCTAAGCTGTCGAAGCATTTTTTACAATACTACTACAATACTAGCTCAAGACGCATTTCAAGAGGCCAACTGAAAAAATCGCTACAATTGGGATGGCGTTTTATCCGGGGTATGACAACACTTCTATCTTTACACGTTGTAAAAAATGTAAAAGATTTCTTTCCCTCTTTTTTTGTTAAAGAAGTGCTTAGTTTTTGAAAACGAAAAAGGATATTTTTTGTTTGCTTTAATCAGATATTAGTGCTGTCTATACGGAAATATTCATTAATCTCATTTCTCTTGTTTGCTAAATCAGTAAAAATAACGCAATTGAAGCCATGAATGAAGTAAGACAGATAATTTAAAACTTTTTTGGTCTATCAAATGAGGCAAACAGTTAGCTTAAGCGGGTTGTGGTGCATCTTGGGGCGGAGGAAAAATCCGCCTAACAAGCGGTTAGCTGAGCGTCTTAGGTGGTTTTAAGCTGTGTTTTATTATGTTTTTTGTCTGAAAGGGACTTGGGGAGAATGGGCAGAATAGCGTCTTAACTGAGTTTGAGGTCTCCTGGATAGCAAAGTGGCTATCGCGTTCTACTTCGGCGAAAGCCGTCCCGGGTTCGATTCCCGGGTCTACATACGGAATGACCCCACCTGTCTAAACACTTTTAATAAACTACTTCTGCTTTACCCGCGTTAGATTGTATTTAGCTTGGCAATAAAGATTATCGGCAAAATGGATAAGAGTCTGTACAAAACTGATAAAAACGCAAAATGAATGAACACTTTTTCTCGAAAGATACCAAATTCAATTCTATGGATCTCAAAGTCGTTCGGAGTAGAGAAGTTTGGCCAGCCCTGTTCGAGACCAGTGCTTCTCATCCGAGGGGCCGTGTGTAAACTCTTGGGCAGGGGAGCCTTTCTTCATCAGAAGGCCGTATATGAAACCATCAGGCCGGACTTGAGTGACGCGTAGGATGTATTCAGGTTTCCCAACATCAAAGTGTACGCAAGAAAGCTAATAATATCGCCCAGTAAAATAAAGAATGGTTCCCAATTTCTATATGTCGCAGGAAGTGATTAAGAATCTAAATAATTCAAATATGTGAGTTTGATTCAAAAAGTAAAGGAAATACCCAGATTCTCAACTTAGCTCTTAGAGTTCCGCGTCATACACGAGCGATACGAGTTGTTCGAATATAACTACGTAAGTTTATGCTGGAGGAGAATATTTTGGAAGCTCCGTTCTTAACATCTCAATCTCTTCACTTTCTTTGCATTGCAGCTTTCCCGGAGGCAAAATTATTTCCAAATTAGCGTCAGTTTCGTGATAAGTCAATATTCATTGTAAATGGCAATGTATCTAGAATCCATCTTTCTCGCGCTCATATCCAATATAATTTAACTCGTACCGCGATTCTTCTACATATTACATTAAAATATTCATTAACGTATTCGGAAATAATTTTTCTTTCGTTTTAATTCAGTGATGGAACAGAGAAAGACTCCCAAGACCATCAAAAAGCTTTTTGATGGTCTTGGGAGTCTTTCTCTGTTCCACTATTACAGCCATCAGTGGCCATTACATACTTTATTTAATTCAGTGAGTTAACATATAAAACGTATTTATGGACATATGGAATATATGAATAGGATTGTTTGAGTTAAATTGAATTTTGATGAATAAATCAATTTTTCTCTTCTATGCCGTTAACTCAAGTACTTTGACCTATCGGTAGGTGGCGTTTATGTTAAACAGCACTAGTAGTAGTAGTATTGTTAAAAGTGCTTCGACAGCTGAGGTCACTTCGCACGTACGCTCCCACCGGGGATCGAACCCGGGACCGCTTTCAACGAAGTCGAACGCGTTTCCTACTTGGCTATCCGGGAGCCCAACAGCGCTAGTATCAGCGGTCGCAAAATTAAATAACGTTCAATAAATAGAAATTTATATCTCATACAGTTAGGATTTATGGACAATAAAACGAGGTAGATTTCCTTTTACTACTACGCGTTAAATCGTTCTAACAGGTAAACTATCAAATTTGACGAAGAGGTTAATCTTTGCCTTACCTCAAGTATAGTTTGCTTTCTGTCGCGGAAAGTGTTCTAATTAAATTTAGGCGTTTCGGATGTTCAAATAATAGCATAAGCCTAAGTAATAAACTGTGCACGTCGGCCTAGAGGTTCGAACCCGAAGCAAAATTCTGGCCTCAGTTTGCATTTCTTAAATCGGGAAAATTCTCATTTCCATAAAAGAGATGAGCTCCCCTGAATCTTTTTTTTTCTAATCCAGCCCTCGGGAAGTGTGGGTTGTTATGTTTTATTATTCGCATTGCCTCTTCCCTCCTTTATCTAGCTTTTTTATTCCCTCCATTTATTGCCATTCCGCCCGAGGACAGCGAGCGCCGCTGATTGTTCAATTTTGTTTTCTGCGATCGATTCCCTCCATCACTCTCGTCCTCAAAATTCGCATTTTCGCCTTCATTTTTCTTTCTCTCTCGCTAAACAATTGCGTAACTTATGAATGTGGATATCGTGTGGAATAGAGCTGTAATTCTCCTGGCGGTCGAAGGCGATGGTGGAGAGTCTTTCGATTGTGGAAAAAGGTTGTCTAGGATAGTTTACCCCTTCTGTTTGTCCACGTGTATTATGTATTATTATTTTATGGATGAATGCTGATTTCATGGGGAAATGAATAGTCTGTCCCTCTGTCCGTCCTCCTATTTATCTCAGAAACGGCTTGCCATAGAGATCTAAAACAAACTACATTGTGTTTCTACGATGCTGAAACCCCTAGGAAAAATATTTTCATCTCTGTAAAGGCCCGGGTTCAAACCCCTGGAGCTCAATAATTCGTTTCCATAAGAGGTGAACGTAAATTACGTCTTCATGACTTGCAGAGGTTGTTCCTTTTACAAAATTAAATTAGAAACAATGGTCCTACGAAATCAAGAGAAGTGTCAAAAGAAAGGAAAATTATCATAGAATCTTATTTTAGTCGCGAAATATTGATATAGATCCGAACTTTCGAGGACTTTAATAAAACACACGGAAATTTCGTAAAACTTTTGGGAAAGAAACAACCCATCCCTTTGACAACTAAGGCCATTGTTGAATGTTAATTTTATGAATTATCCCATATAAGTGCACGGGGATAATCAGTTCTTATAATTAGTCGTCAAATATTGATATAGATCCGAAATTTCGAAGATTTTGATAAGACACACTGAAATTTCGTAAAACTTTTGGGAATTAAACAACCGATCCCTTTGACAACTAAGGCCATTGTTGAATGTTAATTTTATGAATTATCCCATATAAGTGCACGGGGATAATCAGTTCCTATATTTTTTCATCAACGTCTTATATTGTTTCAATATATTTTCAGTTTCTTCATCAACTCGATTTACTGGAAATATTGGTTTGTCACGGTCAATATTGAAAAATATTATAACGATAAAATGTTACGACGAAAGAAGGGAAGATTTTTGGGAGACGAACGAAATATCAACGCCAATACGGTATTAGTCCCTGCAAATCTCACGNTTAAACTAAATTAAGTTCCGTCATGCTTGACGGGGGCGTTTACTAGTATTCAAATACTTTAACACCAAAATTTTACACGAGAAAACGAGTTTGGTAGTTCGGAGAATTAAAATATGACATTTTCCACTATATTTTTACTTGGCATTATCAGCAGGATTGGAAAGCAAAATTATGTAAATGCGGAAATTTCTGTAGACCTCATGAAACCGACTAAAGGGCCACATTTAAATTCCAAATAGAGCGCAGGTTCTCAACCTATGGAATAAACCCTTCCGTTTTTAACTCCTAAGTCACATTCTCGGTATAATTAGGTAATGATCTTCTTCATTCATTTATATTATATATTCAGGTAATATCATATTTATAGTTCCTTCACAAAATCAAACCTGCAACTGAAAGTTACCAAATAATCTACGTCTATGAATACTGTTTCTTCTTCATCAAATAATCGTGGCGGCCAAAACGGCGGCGTCGAAAAATACTCAACGGCGAAACGTCTCATTCCAAATAACAAAGCAGGAATTTCGCTTATTGTTATAACATTGCTGAAAATGCATCTGTGACTATGCATATTGTCAATGGCGGATCCTATGTCATAGGGTGGCAACGGTTGGCCACTTAACCCCTCTTGATGACTTCGAAAGACCATTCAGTTTCCCTGTTCAAATTCATGTCCATCCCTCATTCCTTTAATCATTTTCACTGCAAACCATTTCATTTCATTTAATTGTCTATCTATCCTGTATACTTTCATTGTCGGATCGGCTGAAGCAGCAGGGGGTCGTATAATACCGATTACGTCTTCCGCAAATGTACTTTCTCTGAATTCACGAAGCAGACGCAGCCTATCTTCTTATCCAATTTACTTCTAGGATTCTCCACATGCGTCTGAGAACATTTGTGTAACGCTTGCTTTAGCATTTTTAACAAATCGTAAATTCCTTGCCCTGCACTTTCTCGAGTTCTTGAGCATTCGTTTCATCCGCTGGATCTCAAATACACGCCACATATTCCAGATGAAGCCTAAGGTGAAATAGCACTGCTCTCTAACCTTTTCATCGCATATACCTACAATGCCTATAAAACTGAGCTCTTTAGCTGCTTTCCCGCAGATTTTTCGAATATGTGTGCTCCAGTTGGTTATTTTTAAGGGTGATTCCGAGATATTCAGTTGACTCGACTACATTTATATTCATTCCATTATTTTGCAAGGGAAATACTTTCTGAATTGTTTTCTATTGAATAAATAAATTAAAATATGCTCAGTTATGTGGACGCAGCGTCCGTTCGGCATCAGTGTGCGTTCGAAATGACGCCCATCGATGTCCAGGACAGTGTGAATACGAAGGACAGTATGCAGCACGGCGGTATGAAGCATCTTTATTGTCATAGTGACTGCGTTGTTACACGAGATTTTTTGATCGCAACCATGCGTCGTTAACTTTGGCCGTTGTCAACCAAGTTACCACGGTATTAATGTCTATCACATGTAATGTTAATAGACGTGAGGATGGAGACCAGCGATCGCATTGTCCGATTAGTTAATCAACAGAAAGTAAATTGGTAGCAGCAGTAGTTTTCTTTACATATTTACTTCTGAAATGTATCTATTTCCCTTAATGTATTCGCTTAATGTATCTATGCTTAGCTTCCATTATTCTACGGATAGACTCTTCCCCCGCAATCCCTTTCTCCTCGAATTCCTAAAGCGCACATTTACATACCCTGTACGCTTTACCCTTCGAATCGCCCTTTTTGCATCCTCTTTGTCTCCTCCTTTTCCGATATCCGCCCTCCGAACGCTTTTTGTTTCACAAAATATCCCTTCCTTTCATACGAGCAAATGGCGCTGATCGCTGAATGAGAGGGAATTCTTCTAAAAAGGGTTTCGCAGGTTGAGGAACAGATTCGTAAAATATGGACAGTATTTTTATTGCTAAGCAGAGCTCTTTTGATGTCGCGTCGATACCGAATTGATCGAATTTCTAAATGACACCGTTCAGTGGCTTGTTGGATTTCTGTCTTTTTGCTGACCAAGGTTGAGTTTGGCAGTCTTCTTCAGAAATAAAGAAGCTGCTGACCTTTCCGCTGCTCTGTGTGTCCCTTCGGGATTTCATTGTGGCCGTTTCTTCACCCTCGGAAACATTTTAGGCATTAGTCTTTTTTATTAAATGATGTGAAAATTAAGTGGTAAATATCTTACTACTACTAAAATCGTTTTCTCTGATACCATTTCGATTTTGAAATATATGAAACAGTCCATAATACACATACGTGCGCCCTGAGGATTTCTTATGCCGCTCAATTGTTTCCTCCGAGCAGGCCGGCCCTGTGACTCACACATTATATGGCCCATGATATCAATTTTCCCAATTATGTTCTTGTTCATGGGGTCGATCTTCTCTTAAAGGGTCGCTTTCGTGGTTGTGCTGTAGGGAAAGTGTTAATAATTTCAATATTTTAGTATTGAGTTTTTGTATTTTTTGGTATTTTTCGATCAGCATTTCTTTGTTCTTTCATTACTATCTATTTATATTCCAAAACCCCATCCAATCGTTTGATGTTTCAGTGTTCTTAAGGAGTAGGGACCTTCGTTATGCTTCTTATTTAATTGCTGAATTCATTTTTAATGTATAGAATTAATATTCGGGTTGGATTGGAGTAATACATAGAAACGGTATAGATTTTGCCCCCTTCATCTTTTTCTCTATCCAACTAAATCTACAGTCAGTGAGAAATCTCCTTTCTGACTAGAGACTACGATATCTAAAGTATTGATGTTTTCATATTTCAATTTACCATACGCAGTAATTTCCAGACCCAGACTTGGGTCTGGTAACTATTACTCGATATGGTGAGAATGTTCCTAGGAGCGAGTTTCGTTTCTCTCTGAGAGAAATAAAAGACTCTTACCTTCATTAATGTTCCTCTTTTTGGATACTGCATTATTTTCCGGATTAGAAAACATTTATGATGGAAATAAATGTTTTTAGTTAACTTAGATATAGTATTAAATTCCAGATTTTATCTTGTGTATTAAGCTCACATTTTTGTATCATATTTGTTTAATGATTTACTTAATGCCGTAAAAGTAACGTTTGTATATATATTTATACTCTAGCTCAATAGTGAATTATCAGTTTGTGTTGTTTCCATTACTTGTTGAGTGTGGCGCCTCCCCATAGCCATCTTTGGCTCAAGAGATTGCTTATTTTTGTTGCTTCTCTAAGAAAGTCCATTCGCACTTACATATATGAGTACAATAGAGTCTCGATCATCCGAGTTCCGATTAACCGAGGTTCCGTATTCCGTATTTGTGTGCTTTTCCTTTTTCCCTTACATATGTTCTGACACTCACTGAAATGACTTCAGCTGTAACTGTACCATGCCAGTTCAACAGAGACGGGCAAATAGAGATAATCGGAGAAATAAATAAGAATTGCACCTAGACAATTGACGTATATAAGTTATGAAGGAATGGGGAAATATTTTATTTATGCAAGTTTTTACGTAAAAGTGATTGTTATATTTGTAAATACACTTCGTACTACGGTAAGGTATGAAAGTAACTTGATTACTTCATAATTTTCGTACGCAAGACGACTCTTCCGTATCGTCCGTTTTTTCGATTATCTGAGGAGACCCCGGTCTACATTAACTCGGATAATCTGGACTACGGTACCCAAATTCGAGTGATTTCTAATTTTTCAGTGAAAAGCTGAAAATGGTTGTCCAAATGAGGATGTGTTCCAATGGCTGTAAAAAATTAATTCATGGCGACATTCATTTTGATCGATTCACTCGTACAGTTTAGTTATTTATATTCTATTCGCTACATCTTAATTTCTTCCTCTTTCCCGAAGCTTTCAGTGATCGGCATATTCTTCCGTGTTCATACAAATGGCGCACGAAATGTTTTCCAAAATCACCCTGTCTTTTACGTGAGCGGCGAAAACTGTTTGGGATGGAACGCTGTAGTCTTAGAAGATCACGTTTTGGTGCAGCTTACCTTTAATTTCGTTTCGCTTGCCTTCGAGTGGTGGTACGAGCTCCCATCTTCCTTTGGAAAAAAGAGGCAATATGGTGGGGTCCTCTCGACCCGCCTCCAGGCGATTCTCTCCCTGCGTTTGTTGTTAGTCAGCAGGACAAAGGGAACCTTTTATCTTGTGTTCTTTCCATCCCCTCCCCAATCCTTTCGTCAGCGCCAGGAGCATTTCCTTTCGCAAGATCCAGCTTTTTTCTCCTCCCTTTTTCCTATTTTTTATTGTCTTAACCTCGTTTAAGTGAGTACAGAGAGGTCAGCGCATGCTCTAGGCGGATTCCTATTCCAACCAATGTTTAGGAAAGTATGTGAAGTGGATGGCGCTATCCTCAGATTCCTACACGTGTGTACCGAGTCTTCTATCCTGTATATTGCGTTTTGCAAGGCGTCTCTATTCCCACCTTTGTTACAGCGGTGAATGTTGTATTTTAGGAACGTTATGTGTCACAGAGACCGAAACACAGACTTGATTAGTGAAATAAATTTCCCAAACTACCAATATAACTATCCCCTCACTCCTGTAGGCTAGTACAGATTGGCAATCATCTGTGAAACATTCAAAATTGTAGAAGTTATTGGACTTTCGGACTGCTAAGTTGTAAGGCGTTCGATTTCGGTGAAATTACCTTAAAATGTTGAAGCACTTTAAAGATTCATACTACTTCTATAGAAGCTATTATATCATATAACATGAAGTGTGTCTTCGGTTTCCCGATTGGGTACATTTAAATGTGCGCGAAGTCTCTATAATACCCTTTTCCTTTTTCTGGGGAATGAATAGTAAACATTTTTGTGTAAAAGTAAAAATTCATAGATATAAAAATCATACCATTATTTGGTAAGAGATGTATTGTTCACCTTACGGATTATTTTCCTACGTTATCGTATGAGATCCAGTGGAAAGAAATAATTCATAAAACCACAGCTACGGCATTGAGCGTCAAAGCAGATGAGTTCGAAACTTACATATTTTTCAAATTCCGTACGATATAAAGCGGTTACCTATTTTAGACGTTTGGATATTAACTTTTTTTTCCTACCTGATTTATCTGACCTCGATCTCTTCCAATCCTTATTTCCCATTTGCCTTAGCAAAACAGATAAACCGTGCCGACCATGTGAATGAGATTTATGTGCATTCCTGGTGTCGATCCCGCAACCATTCGATTGAAATGATGTAACATATTTCCTTGATGGTGTCAAACGTTAATGATGCAGAATGCTTAAGAGCTACGCTGCCTTTCCTTCCCAAAAGGTTAGCGAACATATATACATAGACACGCATTGCAAACTCTTCTTTAGATTTATATAAACGAACATAATATTTCTCAAAAAATCAGTCGCTAAATGCATGTCACTACTCTATATTAAAATGTCACCTTTTCATTAACGAAGGAATTCAATTCAGCCAAGTTCCAGGAAGATATGACAGCCAACATAAGTTGACCAAAAATTTTAAATTACGTAAGGTAAAAAGGGGGAATCAGGATATGTTAGGATTAAAATTTTGTTGGATTGATTAGGATAAATTCGCGTAGTCATATTCATGCAAATATACGAATTAATGAAATATTGCGTGTATAATTGGCGTGTAAGAATTAGACATTTTACAATTATGTAAGTGGACGATTAAATCTTTAAGAAGAAGGAACAGGGCTGTGGTAAGACATTAGATTTCGAGGTTAGCTCCAAAATGTTACCTCCTCTATGCAACTAAGTGGCCAAAATACGTATTGAGAACAATACTTGCAAAGCGCGTCGACGGAGAACCCCAACTTCCGCTGGTTGGAACTTTCCAACGGTTAGTTTGCTTGCAAACAACGGCTTTTTGGAGCTTTTGTCTAACTCTAATGGAGGACTTAATGTAGAATGTGAAGTTGAAAAGTAGCCATGCATTGGAAGAACCCTTTTCAACGAAGATGAAATGATAAAAAGAGGTGTCAGTTGTTCTGCATACTTTCGTGATTTGATACCGTGTGTAGTTCTCAATGATACCATTGTATTTTACGTATTTGACCGAAACTCTTCGAACGCTCTTTCGATAACTGTATCGTTCAGAAATCGATGCAACTCAACTAGCTGCCATTCATTAATTCAATTTATCCTCATCATTAACAGTGGCGACGCTCTTTGTTATCGCCGCATCCTTGCACTGATTACCAATCTATTTAGGTTTTCTAATCAGAGATAAAATTTACGTTTCTATTTTCGTTATTCTTTGAAACACCTCATACATCTGCCATTCAATTTCGTTCCCAAAAAAATTCCCGTCGAAGATCCTTCGCATCCGTTGCAGCGGTCGTTTTCTTTGGAGATGTGTTCTCTTCCTCTGATGAAATACTGACATTCGTTCCTCCACTTCATCCATTGTATCGCTTTCTAGTCCTCTCTTTTCAAAGAAAAGGGATTTCCATCCCTCTTTCAATATTGTTCCTTTCGGATTCCTTTTCTTTTTTCCTCGAACCTTTCCCTCTTTTTTCCATTCCCTCCTATTCTTCCTTTCCCTTCCTCACGCCCACTTTTTCTTCATTTTCTTCTCTACCTTCCCTTCTCATCCTCTCTTATTTCATTCCTTTTTTTTACCATTTATCACGACTCCTGTTCGAAAACAAAGGGAGCGGTGTTCTCCACTCGTTTTTTTATTTCTCTCGACATTCCGCAATCTCCGGCAATTTTCCTCGCTTGAGAATCATTTGATTTGAGAGCATTCGTTTAGGGTGTAATCTACTCAGATTGTGATCCTAGGGTGTAACAGCGTTTTGCGCCTCTATTGGACGCGTTAAAGAGTAGTTTCATGAATGCTAAGAAATAGTAGAGATTGAGATATCGAGAGAGATTTCTAATTCCTTTTCGGCCAACATAAGACCTTTTCTGTCCATGCGTATGAATGTACACCAAGGCATATTCGTTACATTTATTAGCGGATATTTATATTTGTCATCCGTTGAAAAATCTCAGTTTTCTTTTCAAAACCGTTCTTCAGGGTATTCTTCCAGTAATTTTTCATATAACTCATTTTTATCACTTTTTATCGTCGTTTAGAAACTATAACGATAAAGAATAACATTTAGTTTTACAAACATTGCTTTTTATCGGCATATTTTTCGGGTGGTTCGTTTAAATTACTAATTTGTTTTATAATTAAACTAGCTGAAGTGCCCGTTGATTCACAACGGTGAAAATGGAGATGGGATTAAATACAAGTCATCAGGGGGACCGGTTGTTTACAACCACAAAATGTCACAAAATATTCGTTATTTTATGAAAGTTCTCGCAATTTCGAATCGAAAGTAATGTTCCATGACTAAATTAAGAATTTTAATTCGATTTCCCTTCCTCTGGTGCTTGTCTCGATTTCTACGGCTTTGTCTCTATTTGTACGGCTATTACTTCTAATTTAATTTTTCAAATGGAATAATCACTGCAAGTGATAAAACTGAGCTTTACATGTATTTCTTATGGAAACAGTTTGAAACGTTTGGAGTCGAACCGGGGACAGTTAGGTGATTAAAAAGTAACCTATTATCTGTCCGGGAAAGTAGTTTACCAATTTTTATTGTTTGGAAGTTGTGGGACATCTGGTTCTCGAGTTTTAGGGGAACATATACACACAAACTTTCTACATTATGTTGAGGATATCTGGAGAGATTTGTTTATTAATTGCGTTTATAGTTTCGAGGCACAGTTATGAACACGCTTTATATGCTTTGTACCTCTTTTAATATGCATGGCACCTTCCAAGAATTTGCTAAATGTATGTTGGTCGATTAAAAAAGAATATTTGTTTCTTATGGTTCAAATAGACTTAGCCTGCGTCCCGTCGGGACTGTCTCGGTTTTAACGCATGGTTCCGGTAATATTTTCTGTTGTCTCGGTGAGATGGAAAAAGTAGAGAACGAATACAATATGAGGCACGGTTTTCAAGGGTTAGTAATGTAAGGATTAGATTTTAATAGACATCGTTTGAACGCAAATTTTCGTTTAGTAGTTTTGCTGCATATATTTAGTGTTTTAAAAGCACGTAATAACAACTATTAATCAAGCTCTAAGACAACCTCACGGTTTCATTTGATTCAGAGTTGGATAAGATCCGGTTCATTGACATCGGAATATGGTGACCCTATTTACAGTTGAAGAAGATATATTTTCTTCAGATGGATGCAGTAGAAATTTTATGATTTCTGAATTGATAGAAGTGATCGAGAAATAGAACTCGAGAATGAAAAAACGAAATCGCGAGCTCGTGTATATGCTTTTGTTTGTGGCATTTAATTTTGCCAAGCGGGAGAACGCCTATGTTCCTCATCCCCCAGTTGACGCAAGGAAGTCTCTCACGACTCTATACCCCAGTCTCTCATTTTCCGGAAACATAAGCTCTCGTGCCCTCCGGCGTAAGGTCGAGGCTTCCTTCCCTTACGAGAAAAACACAAAACATACCGGCGAATTGAGATGAAGAAGAAAGAGATCCGGATTGTTGCTGGAGGGCCGGATGAGGACGTTGGAGCGATTTGTCGCGCTCCCGGGAGTCGCAGCAGAAAGACTTCCAACAATCGCCGAATGACGAAAATATAAAGGAAAATAGCGGACCAATCCGTCATCTTCCCTTTCATTGGGGCGCATGCGCCTAATCGCAGACGCTGCGGTTTCCCCACTCTTTTGTTGCCTCGTATGATTTGCATATACAATTTTGGAGACTTTTTCCTGATGGTGCTAGATATTGGTGAAAGTTTCAAAGAATAAATGAAGTTAAAATAGACATATGATATAATAGCGGTTCTCGAATCGGTTCTAGATCCTTAACTTTTTGGGAGAATGCTCCAAACAATTTCGTTACCTCGCAGCATTCCCATTCCATTTTTCGGAATAATTCGTAAGTATTTGTTTCTCAGGAGGAATAAAGTCGTGGTTCGAGTACTGATTCCCTCGGTCTCTTTCACCGTTTACCATTCAGGTTTTCCGAGAAGCTTACTTTTCCTCTCCAAGCATTTTGATTTTGCCCTTCTCTTTCAATTGGTTGAAGTATTTATGTAGAATGTCATAAGCTTACTATGTGATACATTTCCGGTATATTTCATTGTGTCCTTCAAGGTTCCGTTATTGGACTTCATCATATATATCAACTAGCAACTCTATTTTGTATAAAGCTAAGAATCAAATAACAAACCAATTAGCAGAAATTGAGATTTTGCTGATGAAGGAATATACGAGGGTTAGAAATTTAAAAGTGGCAACCATGTATTTATAGCTTATACGAAAAAGATACCACTGTAAAACTTTTAGTCTTTTGATGTAGTTTCCGGTACCCTGCACAACCCATTGCCAGTGATGTGGAATAACTGTAGCAGCATCTATTATGTGGATGTTTCGTATGGAGCGATCTACTGCCTGAATGATCTCTTAAACAGATCGGAAATGAATGCCACGAAGTGTTTCCTTTATCTTCGGAAGTCACAAGTGGCAGGGACTCAAGTCAAACTAAGACTTCATTCGTTTGGATTCGAATTATGTCCAGCAACGCTCGAATGGCTTGATTGTCTGACACAATATGGTGTCCCACATCGAAGGCGTTTACTCACCTTGCTAATGTTCTTTTAGGCCTTGCAGATTCCCCACGCGCCTCACGTAGACTAAGTCTAGCTGCGAGTTCATACACTCTATTTAGACCCCAATTCCGGCGTCAAAAACATAACAAAACTTTAGACAGCAACTGACGTACTATTCTTGTATTCCCATCACGGTGCATACGCGTACTGCTGTATGGGCTAATCAATTGGCTGGAAGGTAGATTAGGTATCGAACTAACGAGAAATATGGAGGAGAATAGCTGATTCCGTTTACCAGTTACATCATTCCAGCTCCTTACGCGACTTACGACTTTCGCAGACAGACGGTGACGAGGTTTCTTAAGATAATAGTGAGGACATATACATTATTTTTAATTATTACCCTAACTCTTGGATTAACTATTTAGTTTTTGAGCCAAATACTTTCTGATAAGAGAGACTAATAATAACTATGGTTCTCCTTTTAATGTCGCGAAATCTCTTTGATTATTTGGCTTAAGATCATGTTAGCTGGTCGAGGGAATCACGATATCGCGTATTTCATCGTGTAAATCACCACTTAATATTTCTTGATTAGTTTGGTGCCTATGCGCAGCTCTTTCATCCTTAACAGACTCCCAGCCGGGGGTTTGGATCGTTTCTGCTTTACTCTGCTATCAAGCCTGAAGTCTCCCTTAGCGTAATGAGTTCTACGTTTATGCTCTCTAGTTCCAATATCGATTCATTCTTGTTATATAATTACTACCTCTTTGCCTCTTGCTCCGGAAAGAAGAAGATTTACGGATGATTTTATGAGACAGGTAGTTCGTTGTTTTCGCCTCTCATGCTGTATGCCGTACGGCTGGTCGCTGAGTACAGATGTGAATGTAAACTCCTGAAGATGTATTTGTACACATAAATAGAAAATTTTGCAAGGATATGCAACTATAGAGAGACTACGGAGAGTACTATAGAGTACTACGGTTACGTAAATAATAATCAATTATTGTTCCTACCCCTGAAGTGAATTGCTTAGAATTGTGTGCAAAACATTCGAAGGTAAAAGTGACTAACAGCCGTGCTTCTCCGCTTTACTCATTCGTATTCCATCTCGGTTTCCGTCGGAGATGTTTGTGAGAAAGTGTGTAATTAGCTCTCCTTTTGCAGACTTAGAGTCGCTCGACTGATTCCTTTAGCTTCCCTCGCTTTGTCCGCCGAACGCAGGCCTCTACGATCTTATCTGAGGTCCCTCTGTCTGTTTATCTCGCCTCTCTAATCGTCCGTAATGTTATCTTTACCTCCTTCGCCTCTTCGATGGTCAGCCCATTCGTGTCTTACGGTTTGCTTGTCGGTTGGATTCTCGGTGGAACACATTGCGGACGTAATTGGGCGTCTCCAGAACGTTGTCTCGAAGGGAAAGGTTTCAAATCTGCCGATGCATCCGGATAAGATCGCAAGAATCGTGGATTCCCTAAGCTACGATTGCTTGCAGCGTTTGGGTGGCCTCAGAGGTCGTTAAATCGTATTGGAGAGGCACCACACGATATCAGAAATACAAGAATTTCTTCTTAACATATTAAATGCCTCTATTTATTAGATGTGCTGGTCCTGCTACCATACCTAGATGATTAAAATTAATTTGTTTTTGGTACGAGATACAGAAAAATATATCTTTTATGTAATTTCGCCTTAGTCTTATTCATGGATGTGATGATATGAAAGCCACTATGGTCTGAGTTATGCTGAACAATGGCAGTAATTAAAGTTTCCCCTTATGCAATATTGCGAGTGTTACTCGTTAAGTCATTGTGCTTTACTAACGGGGACTTGTTCTGTTTATAACATTCTGCCTGAGTGAGGAAATCAGTAGTAAACTACCTCACTTCCCATCCTGCATAGTATGCCTCTTTTCTCGCCTAGCTTCTCGTAGCTGATGGTGGAGGGGAGGTGGCCCCAACCGGCCTTCGGACTGAATACATTCCACACAGATTAGAGGTGCGTAATGTATTGAAATTAATACTTTCATAGGTAAGTATTCGATGAAAAGCGTATGGTTCAAATGCTTGACTTTAGATGAAGTAAGAGAAAAAGAACAACATTGATTCCTACCATAGCCTAAGAAATTGATGGAGAAATTGTTCTGTCGTGGAAGCTTAGTGATCAGAGCGATGCCCCAGAAAACTGAGAGAGTCGGCCTCGATTTCCGGTGCCTGTATCTTCATTGATAACCTGCAACCCCTTTATCGGTGTGTGGCGATATTCAAATACCGAGCGAAATGGAATATTTCGATATCTATCTATCAATAGAATTGTTAATTCAACCTCGTCAAATTATTGAACTGATCTTGGAATGATAATTTTGCGTATTAATCTTTTATAACTGATCTATTCAGTGTATTGCTGCGATGATAGCCTCCTTCTGGATTACATATAGCCTTTATTCAGTGATATTACTGTGTGAGGGCTGAAGTTTTACTACATGTAAATATCGTAAAATATTCATTGTATCGTCTGCACGTTGATACATTCCTTTAGTCAAATAATATAGACACACTAATAACTAATAGATGATACCACTCCAGAAAAAAATTATTAAATAAATCGATACGTCTCACAAGTCTGCCAAGTATATTTCTGAAGATGTCTCCATAGAAGATGAAATGTTTCGATTCTTTCGTCATTTTTACGGTTTTCCGAAGTTGTTTTGTCTCTTTGTGATATTTCTTCTAACAAGTAAGTTATCTTTAAGTAAGTTATCTCTGTAAGTTATCCTTGGTTATTTCAGTCATATACATCTACATAGAAACCCTAGAAGCCGCCTTTCTGGGCTGAGAAAAGGTGAGAGCATTTTCGTAAAGCATGCTTTTTTATCGCAGCATTTCTAACGAATCGTATCGACTTGCGCTGCTCTTTCTCGAGTTCACGGGTAGCGTTTCATCCGCTGGATCCCATATACTCGCCGCAGATTCCAGATGAAGCTTGACCAAGGTGAAATAACATTCCTCTCTAACCTTTTGTATCTCTACTCTCTTCCTTATATATGGTCAGTTCCTTCAAAGTGTTGTATTTATTATTGTTGCTTTGCAGATTGTCTTATACGTATTTCAGAAATTCAGTTGTTAGTTATATTTCTGAACGAGTTTGAGGTCGAAAGGGCTCCAATGGGGTAAATGAAGAGGATGCTCGAGTAACTGAAAAGGAAGGAAGGAAGGTCATGTATGTACCAGTGCAGCGGAATCATTCTTTTACTTGTTCACAGTTAGTCCAGTCAATTTATTCATCCAACCTTGTTAAAGAGCATGTAGTTGTAATCAGTTAACTTAACCCATGTCGATAGTAGTAAACCCATTTTTTTAGCTTCGAAGGACCTGTGCGAGCTGCATAATTTCCGTAATTGTGAAAAGAGATCTAAGTGCTGAATAATGCTGTACAGTAATTTACATAAATAGAGAACAGAAAAAAATACGAGGATTTAAAAACCCGAGTGAAGCTGTGAAAAATGTGTCCACTGCAGGTAAATGCCCACAAAGAATGGGAGTGTGATAAACCTGTTAGAACCTACAGAGATTAACAACTAAAAGATACTAAAACATACATGACCTTAAAATGAACAGATGGGACAAATGAGAAACACACATAGGAATATACCATACAAATAGCATGTATTATGAATAAAATGTACCAAAAATAAAATAAACCCTTACGTAAGTACTTGGACACATTTCTGTCTGGTAAACGCAAAGAAAATTAAAAGCAATGGTACAAAACGTATGTGATCCAAGAAGGATGCGAATGTGGGCAGCGGTCGCCTCAGCTGGTCATTTGGGTCACTTTTCTTCCGGAAAAACAACAATTTGCCCACTGCTGAGGACCCGAGATGATTATGGACAGATAAGGAATCTCTCAATGGGATGCGCCGTTTGTGTTTTTCTTTGGGTCAAAAGGTGCGCCAATGTCCTTTTTTCAACTGTAACAAATGCCTTTCCGATAGAAATGTGTTCTTTTCCCGACGCAATACTATTCTCCCCACGGACACGGAGGGCGGGCAGGAACAGCTCTTGTCTGTGATTTCATTGAAAGACTCTTACATCTCTCAGCTGCTTTGATTTGTTTCAGGTTTCCCTTACCTTAAATATGTACAGTTTTGTTTAATTCTACGCGTTTTCCCCACAAATCCCTATTGACATTGTGGTGCTTATTTTACTAAGTATCATTCGTGGAAAACTGCGCGGACGATTTAAACGGGGAATCTAACCCAAGTTCAATTACTTAGGAGATTTTGAAGATCTTTATTATTTTGTTGAACGATTTATGCCAAAGGAGTGCCATCCAATAGCTTCAAAGAAATTATGTAAGAAATGTCATTTACAGAGAATCTGGTTTTTAATTTTAATAATAATGATGGAACGTCCTTACTGAAGGGCGAGATTGAGACTTCTGAGTCTCTTCTTACATCCAATATATTTCTATATTTAAAAGAAAGACATAGATTTTGACAGATACGAAAACGAAAAAATCAAGAAAAGAAAAGTCGAATCATGTGGGTTAAAAAAGGCGTAAGTTTGAACTAAGGAAAAAATAAAACCATTTATGAAATCGCCCGTGGAAAGGGGCGTGAAATACCTGCGAAAACCTACTGACAGAAGCGACTAAAATTTAATAAAAAGTATGGAAAATTAAGAAACTGTCATCAACCAGTGAAAAAAATCAATAAATGCCATTCATGCAGAAAATAAGAAATGTTTAACGAGACTTTAAAAGGAGTAACTTTGTATAAGGGAATAGAAGCAGTTTACAAGTATGATATTCGAAAGTAACTTAGGTAAGGAAATAACTCGGTTTATACGAGACAAATTAAGAATCATTTATACTAAGAACATAAAAATAACCCTATACACTCCATCAAATATATAAAACTTGTTTTTCACAAAAATAAAAATTCCTTAAGTTTCCGATTGTTAATTTTATCATTATTTATTAATGATCTGAAGAGTAATATATAAACGAATTCGTGAAATTGAGAGAGTTGTTATGAGCTCACCGATACACTAGTTAAAATTTACAATTAGCAGAGCCACTATTAGTATGATGATGGTTAAATTTCGTTACGTTTCAAGTCTCAAGTAAGTAAATGATTTCGGAAACATAAGAATGGCGTGGGTGCAATGTCTATATCTCTTAGTCGAAGTACTGTGGTAGCACTTTCAATAGAATTCAGTTAAACGCTATCATCATTCAATGTTACTAAAACAACAAACATTTTCATAAAATCACAGCCTCACAAAAGATGGACAGGAGTTAATTAAACAGTTTTGTTTATTCTACGCCATAAGGTAAATGAAAAATATTGCATTAACCTATGTCATTGTGGCAAACATGTGAATGTGTTTCTTAATCAACCCGATTTACCAAAGGACATATACGTTTTATATAAATTCTTGGTTTGTCGCGATCTTTTCGCGGGATTTTCGGGAGACGAACGAAATTTTAACGTAGACGAGATTAACCCTTAACATAGCAAGCCTAGTTGTGTTAACGTTGTGTACCAAGCTGGGGTGTTCGGAGGACCCCACAGTTTTTCATTCATATTTTAATTGTTTTTTACTGTAAATTACTTAAACTAGGTATTTTGGGTTTCTGAAATATTTAAGATCCAGGCATATTTTGTTCAACAATATTTTGTTTATTTATTTTAATATTAGTAAAATTAAACCAAACATTACCAACTTCGAAAAACGTCGTACAAACGCGTTTAAGATTAAAAATCTTGCAACAGATTATGTCTGAAGCTCAATCTTTTTTTAAATAAAGCTCGAGCTCGATTAGAGCGTATATTGAAGCTATGACGGGGTAGAGAAAGCGGAACTAACAATGCAGTATACC
>KZ308219.1:116228-264605 GCA_000376725.2 Ladona fulva | reverse complement strand
ATACACACACACACCTTTAACTGATGCGAAACACGTAAAAATGAAGAAAAAAGTAATTGTTATAGTTACAGCAGGATCACTAAAAGTGTAGTTCTGAGGTTCTCTCAGGATCCTCCTTGGTATGTTAAGGGTTAAGTCTGTCAGTTTATATAAATCTCACAAACTGCATTATCTTCAACGAAATCGAGAATTAAATTTTTCGGATTCTTAGAATAATTTGGATAATTAGAAGCTATCTTGATGAGTATTAATAAGAAAAATTTTGGTTTGAATATTTGGCTTAGTGAGAATACGCTTACAATTCAATTTCATTGAGCTGTGTCATGCTTGCCGAGGGCGATACCATATCCGACATTTGATACTCAATTTGTTTTCCTATAAGAATACGCTTGGACGGTTAGAAGATTGCAGTATTTTTATTACTAATTTTATGGCAAAAAATTGAGAAGTACAAGAGTTTTACGAATGTCAATTTCATAGTTATAAATCACAAAGTGTTCCTTCAAACAGAATCAATTGCTTGGGCCGTGACTTCGTGAGAGAAAACTCCGTGAAGGAACAAGGAAAGGTCGAACTTTTACAAACCATAACATTGTATTTGTGTTGTGTTGCAACAACCATCAAGTTGCGTTTGTGTTGTGGCGGTACCATGAGTAACTCTGAGGATGATTTTTTGCGTTGGACAAGTTAAACTTTAGAGGACAAGGTTATCCTTGATAGGAGACGAAGAAAAAGGCTCTAGGTGCATCAGTTTCACGGAGATAGGTCTGCAAGGGAGTTTTTTTTACAACTTTCCCACCAATGCGAAATCACCCAGATAAATTCAAGGACGACCACAGTCTGATTTTGAAACGTTATACTACATTCTTGAAGGCGTAAAAGACGAAATGACTGGCTAATCTAACCTCAGGGAATGCATACATTCTCCGCCATTACGTACCGTCCGTCGGGAGATGTCTGATTGGAAACGAACATGTTTGATCTGACGTCCCGATCCTGCGACGTCGGTTGTCGTCGGACCTGGAATTTCCTTCCGACGTAGGCAACCGCGTTATTATCTTTGTGTTTGTTTTTCTTCTGATGTCGTCCAATCGTTCGGATCAGGACAAAAACGGATGTGATGTAGGTGCAACCTCAGTTAGACCAGATGTATACAACATTGGATGTATTTTTTTAAATAAATAATTTTATTTTTGCTCTACAGGGGCGTTCACTAGTATTCCTTTAATTAGTAAAGCCAAAGCAGCATTGGTATGCTCTCGATTTGGATAGGATAATCCTCGGCATTTGGATATGTCGGTGGGCTCTAGTTTGGCGCGAGACATGGGATACTATAGTAGTACTTTTTCCTTGCGACCCTCTAACCCGAGGGGGAGTCCATTGTTTGTTCATACGTTGCTTTGAAGTCGTGTGTGGGAGGGCCCTTCCGCGCACCCAACTGCGCCCCTGCGGCGCTCTGCTCTTTTTACTTGCGGAAGACTTCCCAAGTTTAATAGCTCTCCCCCGCGCTAATCAACCTTTTCCTATTTTATTTATTTTTGCGTTCCTTCTTCTCTGACGTAAAAAGCTTCGCCGGCGGCGGATCGGCATTGTCTCGCCGAGGCCCCGCGTCGGGGATTGAACCAGCCAATCCGCGCTTTTTTCAATGTCACTCCGATGCTAGCCCAGTTCGTCGATATTCGCTTCGCAGTTATTCGCCTCAAAGCGAAAGTCCTTTTTTTTCGTTTGGACAAAAACGGAGAAGAAACGCGAGGAGATTGCCCTTCTTTCCTCAAGGGACGCTTTCCGTTGTTCTCGTGTTTCATTTCAGCGTTTTTTATTCTTGAAGCCGTATTTCGTGACGGATTGATCTACTTTTTTAGAATACGTCGGGTGAATCCAAATGTCGCGCAGGAGGTAGGCGCGCTTTCGGCGGATCCGCATTTAGTTAAAATTTTTAAATATTTATCTGAGAGGCTGTGATGAGAAGAGAGAAGGGAAAAGCAGAATGTATTCTGTAACATTTGAAGTATTTTGGTATTACTCACGCTGTTACCTCTGACGAAATTTTGCGCGAATCGATTGTACTCTTTGCTCTTACGATACTCACGTCGTACTTCCATACACGTGTTGACGAATGCAGTGGTTCAGTACAGAATAGAAGGGGTCCTGCTAACATATTCTAATGCATGGAATATCTTTCCATTGTTATTTGGTACTGGATTGAGGAAAAAATACCTGTCATTTACTTTTATGTTAGTCTTGTTCTTGACTGCGATGGTACGGAAGTATGAGTGACTCTGAATAATGGCTTTCATTCCTCATGGAATGCTACGAGCTCTGTTCGTGAAATCATCGCTTTTCACTCACGCGCACTTGTTCCGCTTATCACACAATGGCTTGGTGTGGGAAGTAAGGCCAAACTACCTCACTCCTCATCTCGCCATCTTAGCCTAATTCCTCTGTCCTAGCTCTTGGTAGCTAATAGGGATGAGGTACCAATCTGCTTCCGGGCTGAATACTTACCTGACAGAAGTTAAGATATTTTCCTTCTATATCATTCTGCCTCAGTGTGGAACGCAATAACTCTCACTCCTCATATTGTCTCGTGTGCCTCATGTCCTCTTCAAGGTTTTCGGTAGTTACTGGTAGAAACGAACCAGCCATCGGGTATCAGAGGTCTACATAACACGTCATATCGTTTCGTATGATGAAAAATATGTAATGGTAAAATTTGATTGATTATATAACGGATTTTTTAATTTTTCATCATATAGCAGTTCATTTATCGTAGAAGAAAAAATATAGTCAAAATATTGACATTTCTATAGTCGAATTACTGGGATTAATGTATTAATGTTGCAATATTGGAGATAGCTATCATACTTCTATTACTGAATTTATTTGATGTAAAGGAAAGGGAAAATCCATTGGAATTCCCACGAGGAATTTAAACTCTTGGACCCTAAATGGTATACATCTCTCTCATTAGAAAACAGTTCGACTTCCACGGAATTCTAATTTATACATTTTTGATGATGACCTTTGATAATATATGAGGAATTTTCCACGATTTCCACCTATAAAAATCTGATTTTCTGGAAGTAAATCTAGGCTACACTCTTTCCGATTCGAAACTGTTACTTTTATCATTCGACCACTTATGCGTGAACATCTCTGAGACTTACCAATAAGTATTGCTTGCTTCTCCAGAACATTCTCTTACTTTACGCGCAAGTTCTGTGGATTGGAATCGTCTCCATTCGCATCTCTTAGTGCCTTCACATTCTCGGAACTGTTTTCGAAATCGCTTTATCTGGCTTTAGGCTATTTCCCTCCAGTCTTATGGATATCAGCTTCCGTTTCATTCAGCCCCTCCTTTTCTTCCTTCAAACTCGGATATCCATTCACGCATTCCATTCCCGTGAATTCCCACTCGTCATGTGCTTCAAGTCATGGAAGTTGAATGAAATGTTTGGATGCATTTTGTTTTCAATATCTCTCGTCATCTCTCAGTTCTCTCTTTATTTCCTCTCCTTTATCCAATTCGCTTTTCCCATCCTCCTGAATTCCTAATCTATCTTGGCCATCTCCATCCTCCCTTATTTAGAGAAAACCCGCGGTCAAGGCACCCTTTTCAAAAGGATCCCGTAAGCCTGCATCTCGCTCCGTGACCTACCATCACGTCTCTATGGTTACCCTCCTTCCCTATTCACTATATTTCCTGCAGCGACCACCATTGTGTTCTTGCATCGCTTGTTCTTAAGTTTCTCCGCTGTTTCTTCCGTAGAAAACGAAAAAAAAAATCGAGCAGAACGATTTCGGAGGCTTCTGGGAATCTTTCCTTAGGATTTTCGGATGCGTTCCTTCCGCCATATTCCTCTCGATGCTCATTTTGCCTCGAACGGTGTTTATTCTGTTAGATAAAACTCTTTTCCTCTTTTTTATTTATTTTTATAATGGCCGATACCTGAAGTGATTATACTGTAGTATTGAAGGTTCGAATGAAGGTGCTTATTACTCTAGCGGGGCTCGTTGTCTATTGGTCAAGGAATATTAACGAGTTAACCAAGGAATCCCATCGATACCGAACCGAGAAATGGAACCAAATAGCTGAACTATGTTTTTAGTGAAAAGAAAAGCGAATATATTCCGTTGCAGCCGCATTCACTCTGTGGAATTTCATAACTGGAAGAAATTAAACACTTCGTAAAAAATGCCGCAATGTTGAATAACGAATGACTGGTTTCAACTGCTAAAAATCATCTTCAGGTATAATTTATTAAAGCACCTCGTAACTTTTTCCTGATGATGATTCTTCTCGGGATCATGGTTCTCGACTCCACAAATATTGCATATACATTCTCATCATCAGGTAAAATTTACGTGGTACTTTAATAAATTTTACTTCATGATGACTCTTAGTCAATGTAACCGGTCATTCGTTTAAACCTTGTGAATTAGATTCAAAGTCGCATCCATGAAGATATTTCTTTTTTGTCTGATTAAAAAGTTTCTGATAGCATCTAGGGAAATGACCGCTGTGCACCGCTCCATAGGTACGCTGGATAGGAAAAAGTAGTAAAAAAAGGGTATTTTTGATCGTTCTATGTGGCCTTTTTCTTATCATTCTAAATCATATGACCCTATGAGCATGTAAATATTTTCACTTCCAATCTAGTTTATTTCAACGAGTGAAAGTAGAATGGTAATCATTCTAGTCTGCTTAAATACATTCGTCTAATTAAGTAAAATTTCGATGTTGAAATATATCAATTTTGGCGCCACGCTACTCATGTTGGTCCCAGTATATATAATGTGCGACCTTCTCATAAAAAATTGTTTCCTATCCCTGAGTTAGATCTGGCCTTTGCTAATTTTCTCAATAAGTTCGCAGAAAATGCGTTCCCTGAATGTAGGTATTATGTGTCTATTTGAGTACCCTGCAAGCCGCATTTTGGCGTGTGGCAGGGAGTGCATGCACCATGACTCTATTCCCCTCATTGATTATTTTCGCGTATCGTTCGCGGAAAAAATGAGTTCTTGAATCGATTTGTTCTAGCATCTATTTCTCTGATCTTTCTGTGTATCCCTATCTTGCTGCGTATATGATGAACCTCAACCAAATCAGTGAATTTTGCTGTAGTGCTACTTGTTATTATCATTATGAATTTTATTCTCAATCTTCGTCGTCTAATTCCGGCGCTTTGACCGGTCTTTACCGTATCAGGTACTTTTCTATTGGAACTATATTTTAACTAGGAACTTTCTCACTATTGTTGTTTTTAGAGTGACTGTCTTTTGACTACATGAGTGAATATTCTTATTATTATTATGAAACTCTTTATTCAGCGAGTTTAGGCCAATGTGGGCCTCTCTTACACCTAACCTTCAGTCAGATATGGTGCGGTACAAAAGATGACAATGTTTACAATTTAAGTACAAAAATACAATGAATTGTTGAACAAAATGAAAACAATAAAAGAAGAGAGAAAAAAAATTGGGGTGGTGCGTTTCCCACTCTGGGAAAAGCTCGCTCGCTCACATTCCAGGCCCAGTTCCAGAGTTAATTTTTACGCGATAGTGATAGTAATGGAAATTTTAAATGGTGATTGTACCCCCTGCGAACCATCAAAAGGGATCATATACGCACATATGGAATTGTGAGCGGTGTTTTCACCGACAATGCGCACGACAATTACATATTTATAAATAAATGTAAGAAGGCTCATTGGTGCGGTGAAGGGCGCGATTCCAATGTTGTTCGTTTACAAAATACTTTCCACTTCGTCAGTTTCGGAACATCTTCCCGCAAGTTGTTAGCATTGTGTAGGAGGTAATATTTCTCGCGGATCGTCCACCCTTCTCATAGTTTCACCGATCCTAATCTATGACGACGGGCAGAAATACTCTTTGTATCCGAAAAGAATCATCTGCCACGGATATGGAAGTATTTCCATTGTGTCGGCAGCAGCCCATCTGCCCATTTCTTACCTCTCCATCAAAGTAGCCCCTTATGATCCTCCCTCCTTTTGTTCCGCTGCCCTTCCTCCCGCAACCCTTCCTCATCTCTCTGCGCCTCCCCTTCTTCTCCCAATTCCTGCTTTTACTTGCCCATACATTATATACATCAGAAGCGGACTAATTGAGCAGAATGCGGATCCCTTGCGTCTTCACTGCTCTTCTCTATCATTCCAAGAAAAACTGAAACATTCAACCAACGTTGGAATTCACTCATCTCCTCCTAAACTTTGTGGTAGCAAATATCCGTGTCAATAAAGGGGTAAAGTACTCTTTTGCGGGAAATATATATTGATTTTGAGTTATATTATTAATGTAGGTCAATTGTTAATAATAATAATTATGATATGGTCATGATATGAGCAAGATTAAGACTAAACTTCTCCTCTTCCAAATAAGCGATCGTAATATTTCATACAGTTATTATTTTGAAAAGGTGATAAAATGAAACTTGGAAAGGAAAACGTGGATATAAAAAACCTTAAGAGATACCTAGGGAAAAAAATTATTCATTGCTGGAAAACACCCACTAAGAATGAGTGTGTGAGAAACTTGTGGAAACATACTGATTGTAATTGTTAAAAGATGCGAAAGATCATTATAAGGTAAAAAAAGAAAATAAACATAATAAATACACATAATACACACACAATAAATTTACTGTCGATAACTAAATTAGCAAAACCAAATGAATTTACATCAACAGATTTGATTAACAGTTAGTGCATACAGATACAATCATTATACATAGAATGACAATCAATGCGGCACAAGAATTATATAATCGGAAATTAAATCATATATAGACAATAAGAATTTGCATTTATAAGAAACAATGCATACAAGTCATCTAAATACGGATAACAAACATATAGGAACAAGAGAGCAGAAAGAAAGACCTAGGAGAAAGAGATAAAATTTTAACCTTGTGAAATCATATGCAGTGATTCCCGAGTCCAAAAGATCCTTAAAAATGCGGCTTCCAGAGGCATTATGGCTGGTCAATCCTATTACACACTGAAAACAACAATGCCGTTTTGCGAAAATCTCTTCATAATCTTAAAAATCTCAAAAATCCATTTCAAAGGAAGTGGAAGACACGTGAAAAGCTCCATTCATTCGAAAAGAGTATTTGTTTTAGCTAAATCGAGCAAATTAGCTGCAAAATGCAAGCCGATAACCTCAATCGCAGGCGAATAACTTTGTTTTCAGCCTCTTTAAATGACTGTGTTACGATATCAACCGATAAATATCTCNAGGTAAAAAAAGAAAATAAACATAATAAATACACATCTACGCATAATAATTATACAGTTTATGTGGTATTTTAACGTATGGCTAGTATGTGTAACTAAAATCTTTTTTCATATTTTACTTCATTTTTCATCATTTTGTCAATCTGAGTGCTCATGGATTGGAGGATTTTACCTTTTTTTCTTTAACCCACCGCTGCTTACCGTTATCTTTCGTGTTAGTAGAAAACACCGCAACTCCTCCATCAGCGAAGATACTCTCAGTCCTTTTCGAAATATGATTTCCTACAGTTCTGAAACCCTAAAATGTAAATATATATTTCGAAAAATATTTCCGCGTAACTCTACAAAATAGTAGTCATCTATTCTATTCTGTTTCTCTGTATAATTAAACGGAATTCAGAATATACCGTTGGAATGTTTCTTTGTCATTTTTACCCATAGAATCGGAATAAGAATGGTGACGCCATAATATAATAGACCTGCGTTTCTTCTCTCTCATATTCGTTCGAAAACGCCTGAACATTCGTTGGTCGAATCGGCATTCATTATTCAGCCCAAAAACGGTTTCAACCTTAGTCCATCCAACAAGAGCTTTGGAGAGAGTCTCAAGATGAGGAGTGAGCTTTCCTTGCTCTCCTTACGAGTCATAATGCAACGAGTAAAAGAAATTGATGTGATTATAAAAACGCCAGATGATGACCTCGAAACCGGTCGCATATGTGTTTTTTCCTAATTTGCGGATTTAGCCAAATTTTGTTTCATAATTCTTAATAAAAGAAGGATATGGGAGTATACAGCGATAACGCAATTAAACACGTTTTCCTTAGCATTAAGCAATGTGTTACCCAAATGCATTTAATTTATTCACGAATTTTATTTATCTGCATCACTCGTACCTCATTAGCTTTATATTATTACACGGATAAGACCGATAGAAAAGTGACTGGTAATACATACGATCTTACAAATCCAGTTCCAACAGACTGTATTCTTATATTATTATTATATATAAAGTCTATTAGACTTTTATTAAATGACTAAATATTCCAGTAATTTTAATATGGGATGGCAAACCTATGGCGCGCTCAATATCGCACGCGAAATAACCTTTTTGGCACACGGAACTCTGACAGCACTACCCTATTTAAATACTTAAAAAATGAAGCTCAGAGTAAATAAATGTGGATTCTACTCATTAGTCATGATTATTAATAACTATCTACGTAAATGAGAAAAATTTTATCCCGTCGTTGACACAATATAATATATAATGTCAGCATCTCAATGAATTCGCACCACATTGGCACTCAATATGGTGTGAATCACAAATTGATTCCTGGGATACTACATCACAGAGAACTAAGATCTTGGCGAGGAAATAAAACTGAGATGTGCTCATGCTCGAGCTGCGTTCTACACCATGAGAAGCTCTACGACAGGTCACTACGTTCAGAAATAAGACAAAATACATTGCAGTGCTGCATCTAGCCAATCTTGATGTTGATTCTAGAAGCTGCCAACTTTCTACTACTTTCAGCAAGAAGCAGTTGAACAGATTGAAGCCATAAGTGTCACAGAAGGATGTTTAATATTCCTTGGAAGAAGGAGGTCGTCAAATCGACAAGTCCAATAGAACGCTTATCAAGCAGATAAAATCCAAGAAAATAAAATACTTAGGTCACATAATGAGAGGAAGGACGTATGAGATCATGCAACTTAAAAAACAAGGGAAGATCGAAAGTAACAGGAGCCCGGGATGAAGAAGAGCAGATTGGTTGCAAAATATCAAAGATTGGACTGACACATCTTCAATTCAAAGACAACTGAAAGCACTAGAACACAGTATTTGATGCCAATCGTCTTCTCTCTGGGAAGAGTATGACACATAAAGAAGTAAGAACCCACATTTGTCAACGGAGCCAAAGAAAATCATGCAATGGAGAATCGTCCGCCTGGTTACTCGTTAGCTGAGGTACCATCCTTATTCGAGTCAGTGGGAACGGGTATCAGCAGAAATAGCTGCTGGGAGATGTCGGTCTGCACAGATTCACCCACAGAGTGCAGAAGCTCAGGTGCGTGGCATATCTGCGGGGCAAAGAACAACCCGTCGGCTTCTCCTTTGCAATCGCTCATTGTGTTCCTCATTCAGCCCCCTTGTTGTCATTCCATCTTACCCGGAAGAATGAAAAAATAAAGAGATAATATCTTCGAGGATGCTCCCTTTCTTCGTGCCCACCCGGCGCTGCACCCGGCCGCTGCTACCTGCTCGTCCTTCCGCCCCTTCCCTTGTTTCTTTTTAGCATCTCTCGCTCAGCCAGATGATTCTCTTCCATATTACTGCGGCCCTTTCCCTTTGCACTTTTATTGGATACAAGAAAAGTCCGATGCTCCTTTCCCTCCACACTTAGTTTCTGCTCGTGTCCCGTGCGTTGCTTACATCCTCACTCATCGCGCCAACATCTTCTTCTCCTCTTGCTCTCCTCAAACTCTTAATTAACTTCGCCCTTTACTTCCTCGGGCCGCCGTTTCGCAGCCAAAGTGCGCTTTCTGATCCTCGTTTGTTTCGGGCGCCAATACATGTTCGTTCATTCGCGCATTACAGCGCTCACTTGTTTTTCGACCCCAAGACTAAATTTCGTTTTATTTTCATTCCAGTTCTCCTTTTATCTAATAATTTAAGTATTAATTGCTTGATTTATGGAAGATTCAGATCTCCAAATATCCCCCGGGGAAATTTGTAGTTTTTGTATTTTAAAAGTGTTTCAACAGCATAGGCCATTTCGCACTTGAGCCCCAATCGGGAATCGAACAGGGGACCGCTTAGGCCCAATTCGAAGGCATCACCCAAGTGGCTATCCAGAGGTCCCCCCGGGGAAAAATTATCCCTTTTTCCAATTCCACTCCTTTTTTTAGTTTCACCGAATTGTCTTTATTCCAATCGGTTTTCTTTTGGTGGTAAACTCCTCTTGAAGTATCTCATCTCTTTGCTGTATCGTCATCGCGCATCCGTTCGGAAGAACTTCCGGAAGAATGGATCAGCGAAATGGAACCGCTATATGTTATCGGAATTCTGCGAAGAATTTGAGCATCTTTCAATTGTGGGATCACTTGGCCGCAGAAACCCAAGGCTCGGATTTTAATTATCGGCTCTGTGGATTCGTGTCATCGGCGGATTGCATCGCATCGCATTCGATCGTGAGGAATGGACTCTGCGCCTGCGCACTGCCTTCGGTAAGACCCCATCCATTTGTGGGATATTTATTTCGTCATAGAGGATGCCAGATGGCTTCCTTTATCAATGCTGCCAATCTTCGTGATATTTCTCTTCATTTTAGGGTAGACCGTTGCATATTTCTTTCTTTATTTTGAGTTTATAACGACGACATTTGACAATTTTTACAACCATACATATTGTTTAATATATTAGCAGATTGATACATACAAACGTATACTTATGAAAATGGTTTCATTTTATGCAGCCTTTTCCATTTCTACTAAATACTGTTGTATCTATGTTTGTCAGCAAATTAGTTTAGTCTAGCAGCCTTCTCAATATTTTTTGGAAACTGTAATCTCTGAATATTTTATAAACGTTAGATACTGATCTCATCGTTTCTTGCTATTTAATTTCCACTGAGCGCTTCCTCGTAAATTTTTTGGAAATATAGAAAAGTATCGACGTACGAAAATAAAGCGCTGTCGCGGTTCGCAAAATTTCGTTTCAATCAGTTAGTGATAGAGATTATTTGAATTTGATGGTTGGATTCTTAATTAGAAAACGAGAATTTGTCGTATCAGGCTCCGATTGTGGAAAGAACCATTCTGCGAGGCAAAGAAGGACTTGCCAAATGGAGATCTGTGTTTGAGATGTATTTGAAGTAGATCAACGATGCCGGACTGATTGGACTGATTGAAAAATTTGATGAGATGCAGAGGAAATGTAGTGATTTTGATTAACTGAAATTTTTAGAAGTTGTAGTTAAAAGCATTTGAATTTTTTTAAGGGTTATCTCAGCCCTCTGTCCTTTACTACAAGATGCTAAGATTGCGGTAAACCAAGACTTTGCTTTTTGATTTATGTTAGCATTTCTGGCTTCTGTTTGGCATGCATATGAATTTATTTGTATGTTTAAGAATGTGTTTGTTTTGTCTTGGGTGTGTTTATTATCGATTCATTTCGATTAACGAAATTTATATTCTCTCGGCATCTTTAGGGTAGGTCGTATCAATTCATTGCGATGAATTGAGTTTAGAATTTCTAATTCATGTTCTTTTATAGTTTTCCGCTGCTAAGATCGAGCTTCGAAGTTTTAATTTGTGACTAAATAATATTACTGTTGACCGGATGGCGCCTCCTTGTTCTGTGGTTTCGAAAGTTGGGTGTAATAGGAGGTAAATGTGAGTAAACTGAATGAAGTTCCAATGGGTCATTTAAAGAGAAAATGTTGAATTAAAACGGAAGATTCGGTGGCAGTAATGGCTGAATAAGGATTGAATACAGACCGAAAGAAAGGCTACGTGGCCGGCACGAATGGAGCGTTTCACGATGGTTTCGACGTATAGAAGGTATTAATGGAAACGGAATATGGAACATTGTGTATGATATAGTATTTATAATGGTAGAGAAACGTAATAGGTTAAAGAATGGGAATTTACTTAGACTGTATTTTCAGAGGGAAGGTGATAAAGATGAGTGGGCGCTTTTGAAACATGTATCCAAGAATACGATGCTATGGTGCACCACTGCTTTTTAACGAAAAAAGTCAACGTGCTTACACCGAATGGGAATAGCGATTGCTTTGCGTGTCTTTAGGCATTAGTAGCCTTTTGAACCTTTTGATTGAGTTAGCGCCCGCATTTTCCAGCGACTCACTATTTAGGTGACAGTGACTTCGATGGTTCTTTCGATGACTAATTGGTAGATGTGCTAAGTCCCTCCATTGTGCCTTCCCTCCAAGTGTAATTTCCTCTCTCTCTCTCTGGATTTTCTGCCCCGCGGTCTATTTGCCTCCTCGCGCATGCGCTGTTTACTCTGAGAGGGGGCGCCACTGTTTACATTTGGCACCTGCGCCACCCACACAATTATTATCATACACCAACTTAGGCCATATCTCCTTCTATTTTTAACTCACCGGTGTTAGCGCAAAATTCTCGTTTGACCAATTTGTTTCGACATCTCTGAATTCTTCGCTCGATTATTCGCCAATTAAACCTTCCGATTTAACTAAATACAATTATTTTGTAAGCGATTAACCACCGATTTAGTTTTTGTATAACCTGATATTTTTACTGAAGTACATATACGTAAGTAAACACGGAGTAATATATTGAAAAGTTTTGCTCTTCGTTTGATGCAGCAGTTTGATCATTTACTTCATCATTTATTCACGCATTAATTATGTAAACTTTTGAGCTTCCGGATAGCCAAGTGGGCAACGCGTTCGACTTCGGTGAAAGCGGTCCCGGGTACGAATTCCGGTGGGGCCTACGAGCGAAATGACCTCAGATATCAAAGCACTTTTAATAATACCACTACTATGTAAACTTCTTTTTATCATTTCAGTATATTTTATCATACTGTTCGTAATATTTCTGTTTGTTTTCGTTAAACCTTTTTGTCCATCTTTAATCCATCCGTTGTTTCGTCATGCGTTTGGCAAATATTTTCACGCATCTTCTCTTGGGTGTATCATTCTATATTGTATCCTCATTATCTTATTATCATTCTTCTATGTTTTTTAACTTACAAATATAAGTATCTTACATAGCCTTTCAATCCTCTCTTCATTTGGTCTTGCCAAAGTTAAAACTACATGAACTTCTCCAGGTTTTTTCCATTAATGCTTTCACCACTGAAGTAGTAACTTCACGTGTTTATTTATTCTGTTTCTCCACCTAGTAATACCTTTTCCATTCTCTTTCCATTTCCATTTGATTCTTTTCTTTTGGTGGTTGTCTCGCATTTCAGATGTTTTCCAAGAGGTACATTTCGATTAGATTCATAGCTTTATTGATTATTTCTTGTTAAATTGAAATATTTAGTACTTTTAAACTTTCTATTGAATTGATAAATTCTTCCCTCCTGTCAATTGTTTGACTTTCCGGACGGAAACGTTTCTTGTCAGATATTTCAATGACGATATATTCTTAGGCAGTACATTACAAACAATACAAACTGCGAAGCATATTGCTCCTTTCGAGAAACATAAGTGGCGTATCCGTCTTAAATTTGTATAAAAATATTAGGTTCCTTTTTTTTCCCCTCTTTTTCTTACAGCAACTAGTGAGTTATTTGCCTTATTTATCAAAAGTTAGTATTCTTATATATAAATTAATCGGCGAAATAAACGAAAGAAGGTTCAATTTGGGCGTGCATATTTTGAAAGCAGAAAAGTACATTTTATTCTGAATTTTCAATTTATTTATAGTAGGCAGCTGCCGTTAAAAGAGCATACTTTACTTTCTCTTTGCTGAATCTTTTTATTCCGAGTTTCGCTCTCGTTAATACATTATATATTACCTCAATTTTGTCATCAAATTTAAGGTTTAACTTAACCTTCTTCCATACGTCAGTCAATTATGTATTCAACAGCAATAGAATTTTCGTTGTCTATTGCTCCGAGTAATTTTAAAATCCTTCAGTGATCAGATATCCGTGCACTGCTTTTTATTTTACATTCCTTCAGTGAAGAGACTGTCTTTGACTGTATTTTGGATTTCTGTGTTGCATTTTTTATTTAATAACGCAACATGTTCATTGATGTGTCACGGAATAAAATTAGGAAACTTAGACCAATTGAAATACATTCCACGTAAATGTTATTAAACTTAAAATTAATTCTTACTTTAATCGGTATTAAGTGATTGCTAGTAACGACCATCCTATTTTTTTACTATGTTGGTATTCTGCAATTGCTTTCGAATCGGGTGTAAGAATAATCGGAGTACAGGATTTACCAAGTTCTAGTTATCAGTACTATATCAGTGGTTCTTGAATGTAACTTGTAAAGAAAAGTCGTGGCTCAAGGAGATATCCGCGTGGGATACCCTATGGTGTAAGTACGAAGCCACAGTAACACAACTAAGCATGAGCAAGTCTCTCTTGAATATATGTTTTAGTAACGAAAAACACGTCTTTTAGCGAACAATGAACGCTTTTGTGATTACAACTCACGGCGTGTATGATCAAAATATTTGAGAAGTCTAGGAATTTTCCCTATTTCTCATATATAGATTTTCTCTACTTTTTTATGCTTTGACAACCTTTCTATCAATTCAGAAGTTGCACCTCATATCGTAAAAGGACGAAAGCGAATAGACAAAGGAATTGAGGTAGACTAGAGAGAGACTTTAGCAAGAGGAAGAGAAGGGACTTTTTTATTTATTTTTTTTCAATTTTTAATTTTAGCGCTCATCCCTTCGATGCACTCTCACATCGGTGTGTCTCATCTTCCTTTTCCGATCCTGAATTTTACACCGCCACTCAACGAGAGCGCGTTTCAGCGGTTACACCAAATGATCAGTCGACGCCGAATAACTCGGGATTAAATAAATGCCCGGTCGATATCTCCTCTCAATATCGGCCGAGATTTGAAGCCTTCTTTCCGTCTGATTTGATCCAAGAATCCGTTTTCTCTGCGAATGAGTCATTGGAGGTGCCGCCGGCCGATTTGATTGGTTGCATACGTATCCTAGGGAGCCCATCTTCATCCCCCTCCCATCCAACCCCAGACGCTTGCCACCCCTACGGTGCACGTTGGTCGATCGGCGAAGCGTCGGCGTCCACGCGTCGGGTCCCACGACGCTCTCCCCCCGCAACACCATCCGCAGTGGGAGGGGCGTCGCCAAAGGCCGGAGGGGTTGTCGAAAGGGGGGGCGGGTGGAAAAAATGGCGCTCCTGCGGTCTCCATGGCAACCGTAGGGGAGAAAGGGCTTTCGGATGACATGGCGGCGCTACGGTGACGCCTACGAACGGGTGTCAGTCCACCCCCACGTCCACCCTCCTCTCGTATCGACCCGTCCACTCTTATCTATTCCGCTCTCCACTATTCTTCCACTCTACGGACGCACACTGCGGTCAACCCCTCTATTTCGCCTATTCATTTATTGCGACATCGCAACCCTCCTATCATTATAACACTTAATCTCTCTACGCTTCTTTTATATTATTTATTTATATTCATATTGCTTTTCTTAAACTACGGGCGAGGAGCCTTCTTTTACGAGAATGGAATTGGGGCCCACTTGAAGTGGCCTACTGCCTAAATTCAAATAGTGTAATATCAAATTGGTAACTAATTGAAAGAATTTCATATCTAAGTAAAGCGAAGAAAAATGTTACAATATGATATTCACTCGATGTAATAAAGTAGATTGGAAAAAAATTAAGTACGTGGATTATTTAGATGAAAATGTCGAGAACGTTACATTGAAGATCCTAATAGACATCACGTTCCCCTAACCTGCATTAAACCTTGTTTACTTTTTCATTTTTATGTTAAAATTGTAATTTAACAAAAAAAAAAACTCGTCTCATTACTTGTTTGTTTCCGTTTCCTTAGAAAAGTAAGGCTTTCGCAGTGCATGTAATCGGTTTGTTCCAAAGTCAAAAGAGAGAAATTAATAATGGATATATGAAATTTGCTTAGGATTACAGAGCGAACTAAATTAGAAATTAATTCTCTTCTTAATTATCTTGGAAGGTGTGAGCCTAGTAGTGGTCTATTTACTTCTACACAGGTATCTTTCTATCCGGGTATCACCGCGTAGGGTATACACCAAGCGATAAACAATTACTTTTGATGTTTCTGTCTCTCTTCCTTCGCATTTTATTCGCCAATAAAAGAACGCCTAAAAGCCTAAACTCAAAAAGGAAATACAATTTTTAAACGATTTCCACGATTTACATAACGCATAGCTCTCTTATTCTTGTTCATTTTGGGATAGACTTGAGTAGCGTTAGAATGACTACGTACCTATTATATCTTCTGTAAACGCAGTGGCTCTAAGTTAACGTAACAATCTCCTCCTCACCTTCTTTGTTTCGAGGAGTCGACTAATTGCCTCAGAATGCTGTTTAGTTACCCTTGCCTTATTATCGTGGCAGTTTCCAAGGAAACGTATCGCCTTTCGCTATATCTTCTCGAATTCTCGGATGCAGGTTCATCCGCAGAATCTCACGAACTCGGAGCAAATCCGAGAGAAGGCATCATTGAAGAGAAACAGCTCTGCTCCCTTCCTTTTTCATGGCACACACCGACGATACCATTTGTAAAATCACTCGAATATTACGTATTGCCTCCTTTTGTATTCATAGGTCCTTTCTCCTTTCTTCATTATGTAATTGATTATGTAATTGAGGTCACCTCAATAACATAATGATTATGTAAATCATTACGTAATTGATGTGAAGCAGTGAGGTTATATCGGATAATTTCTCTCTCCATCTAGGATGTTTAAGATTAAGAAAATTCTCAGTGGATAAATCTTCGGAAACTGGAAACCTATGAGGAAAGGAAGACTGATTTATAATGGAATCTAAGGTGCTAAGTGCTGCTAATGAGGGTGGATTTTGATAGCAAGCATGAGGAATTGATTTATAGTGACACTGAATTTTACCCAAGATCGTGGCTGTTTTAAGAATCATATTCTGTGATAAAGGAATCCCGTTTGCGACTCTTTGTGGTGAACTCAAATATTACCGGTTTTTCTTCACTCTTTTCAGATGATGATTCTGAAAAGTTTACCAACAGTCACTTTTGG
The DNA here is from genome assembly GCA_000376725.2 of Ladona fulva. Taxonomy (NCBI): domain Eukaryota; kingdom Metazoa; phylum Arthropoda; class Insecta; order Odonata; family Libellulidae; genus Ladona; species Ladona fulva. The sequence goes on along the minus strand of KZ308219.1, from coordinate 247,587 downwards.
GAATGATTCCGAACTTATGAAAACCTTTTTTTTATCGCTCAAATTAAAAATGCCCTCTCATTTGGTTTTATTTCTTTGAATGAAAACGGGCGTTTTTGATAGATACTTACATTTTCTATGAGGTTTCAAATCTAAGAAAATATCTTAACCAATGAATTCTCTTGTATCGTCCAACCAACGCATCGTGGTATGAGCTTCACCTATTTTTTAATCATAAGAATGGAGTGTAATATTTCTCATGAAATTTGAAAAAAGACTCGCCGATACATTTCAGTGTACCTGAGCCATTGAGGAAAAAGAGATAATAATTTCATTTTGATACATTCTTTAAAAGACACATCTCTTATATGGTGCGGAAACTCAGCTCTTTAACATTTTTTAACCTTCGGGTATTCGCACGAGTTTTACTTACATCGATAGTCGAGCGGTAGACTTCTATCCCCATTATTGAATCATGTGATAACATCGGAAAATTGTTAATTTTGCCGTCAGTTAATATATTAATATGAACTGAGTAAGATCTATTCGTCATGTTATTTATAAAAATTATGACCCTGCTACTAATACTTCTTTCCATATAGTTAATTATTTTGAAGCTATATTCTACTGAAAAAATATAAAAACAAATAAATATATTAATTTATTTATATTTTTGCATACTTATTTATGCAAACATTTTCTTCATAAAGCTATCACTTTTAAAGGTGCCTAAATAGTTACCAACATTTAGGTCATGCCTAAAATTGTTTTTCATGTTATTTAAAGGTACATTCTTTTCATCTAATTGATCATGCAAAGAGAAGAATGTTTATTTATTGGGTGTGTAGTTCTTTTTTCTTTTGTTGTTTTATTATTTCATCCCAAGGAAAAACGGATATAAAAGTGTCTGACAGGACCAGTACCTGACAATTTTCACGTCCGTTTTTCATTGGTATTTTCCTGAGTGCATGGCTTAGCGTGATAAGGTACCTTTATCATTTCCCTGTGTTATTATTTTAATCTTTATCAAGGATTAACAATCCAAAGATTGATTTGTTATTTTATTGGTATTTAATCATCATCAACCATTCAACGATTGGCTTGTTGCAGCTACCCTAACCGCACTGTCATCATATGTCGCAGCCATTACTCGTACCTACCGTTCAAATAAACCTCTATAATTCCTTTCTTCCACCGTTCCTTCAGATACTATCCTCAGACTCTTGCTTCAAAGCATTCTTTCACCTTTTGTTATTGTAAAACCTTCTGTTTCATTTTTCAGCGTAACTCTTCTTCGTCTACTTAATTGATGGTAAATGTTTCGATAAAATATAGTGTTAGAGGCTCACGCGATGATTGACGCAAACTTCCCCTAAATAACCTTCGCTTCTACGCACAGGGAAAGCTTCTTCTAAGAAGCGAAGGCCGAAAGCGTTGTTTTCCGCATCTACTAAATTTTGGCGATAAAAGTGCAACAATTGATCACAGTGGCTGCCATGGGGCCCGTCGCTAATTAACTTAGCGATAGTAAACTGCTGAATTGAAAGCGAAAACGCGGTTGGATCGATGTTCGACACACGCGTGTATCTAGCTTAACTCACGTTTAATTCTTCGCTCCCCCATTCTCGTTCCTCTTTGTAACAATTTGCATTAATTTCGCATTTCACTTTGGCGGTAATCATCGAGGGCCCTAATCCCCTTTTCGCTTCGCAAATGGCTCCTGAAAATCCATTTGGGGCCTTGCATTGGGAATTCTCTCTGTAAACACACTCTCTTCCTACGCATCCTCTCCATTCAATTTTCCGCCCCCGGAATTTTCTTTCGCTCTCTTACTTCATCTGTATCGTTAATCTTGAAGTCGCGATTTTGAAAACGAGTCTTTTTTGCCTCTTCGTTTTCTTTCCACCATCAAATAGACTGAAGGCCCAATAGTACTTTATGGGTTGTATACCTGTAACTTCTTAATATGTTGGAAAATTATTTTATTATAAAACTCTCTTGTGTATTTCGAGGTCATTACTTCAATAATTCCCTATAAAATATCTATTTCATTCCTTTCTTTCTCAGCACTGCTGGGATTTTCATGTGTATGGGTATAAATACCAAGTACTCCCGGAGAGATTAATTCGGCTATCAATATAGTTTATTACTTTCCAAAATTTGATAATTTGTTTGTTTTGTTTAATGATTTGCCTTTTGAATTTTAATGAATGTGTTGTTGTTTAAACTTAAAGTATTTAGACTATCTATGAGTTGCGTTGGAATTTTACGGGTGGTTTATAAGGCTATAGGTATTATTTCGACTTGTTTGAAAATTCAGATCCTTAAATTCTCGTTTGCTAGGTCTTGATATTGTCATTATTGTTATCATTAATACTATCATCATCATCAGCTTCATCATTATTTTTATTATTCTTACTAGGATTACTCTCTCTCACAAATCCCATGCCTGACGAATCAACGATGTTTTGTTGGTAAATAAAATATAAATATATATAGAAATAAATTACACAAAGGACACCAGTGGCTTGATAATTCCAATAATTCCAAATGGCATTCATAGAAAAACAAATTAACTTGTGGTAAATAATTCAATCAGTGTATAAAATGTTAAGACTCAGGAAGACGCAGCAAGAAATAAATTGCTTGATATCTGGATTACTTTAATTGTGCTGATGTAGATTAATGAGAAAGATGACGAAGAGTGTTCTCTTGCAATGTATGAATGTATGTAACTTGAAATGAACGTTCAGATAACTGTTAGTGATTGATTGTGTTTGAATTCTAATCCAATTAGCGAATAAAGTGATGATGAAATACTTGTTGGAACTTAAAATTGTAAATCACTGCATTCATCAAACATAATGGAGAAGTCCATTTCGAAAATAAGCCAAGATTTTCTCAGCATTTCGTTGACTAGTTCAGGCAGTGGCACCCGTTGATTTGGCAGTTCGTTCTCAAAGCAACTGCTATTTTTTCCTTGCGAGGCTTTCTTTCGATTCCTTTATCAATTCCACCCTTTTTTCATCCCGTTTTTCCTCGCTTCTCGTTTACACTTCTCAATTTATCTATCTTGGCATTAGTTTCTTTGTCTCACTTGTGCCTTGATTTGCCTCATATATTGGTCTAAATGTAAATTCTAATGTTTCTTGTTATATTTCTGATTTAATGCTGTAGCCTTCTGGGCTAAGCGTTCTAGGATGAGCTGCAGTTTTCATCGTTTCATAAATATCGCAACAATAACTGGCGATAGCAATGGAATAAGTTTCGCTCTGCAGCGTATTCCACTCGCTTTCTTTCCACGAATCCATCCGATTCGTTTATTCCGTGTGATATTGAAATTCGTCGATTCGGTCCGCCCCAGAGCAGAGTTGCATTGTCAGATGCACTCACATATTGTGCGCCCCTTTTCCGTTTTTATGCATTTCCTCTTCTTTTTTCCTTCCGTCCGAAACTCAACCGGTTTTGGGATCGCGTCTCCCTTGTATGAGCCTCTTTATTGCTATGCTACTGCACATTCACTACGGAGCATGTCGCTTCATAGTGGAGATGAACCCATCCTATCCAAAGCATTCGCCGCTATCCTTGCTCAGTCCCTCCATAAGAAATCAGTCATTTTAAATTTACTATTTAACCTTAACCCTTTTACTGTTTCGCAAGTTTTTGGACTTTGTTACCGTACCGTGTCTTTCTCAGCTGATAGTACGATCATGTTTCTCTAACCTATTAGGATAAATGAACTATTTTTCATCCGTCTTTCGTTGTAAAAAGGGAAATGAATTGAATTATTCATTAACTTTTGGCTCATTGTCAGTCCTGTTCGTGGCTATGGTAACACGAAAGTGAGTGAGGTATGCCGAGTCATAGCAATTATCATGGTCGATCCTTGTAGAATGCTTTGAAAAATGTTATTTATAGAGTCATCGTAAGTACTGCTCCCCTGGGACTGTTTCCCATATATAGCATTCTTGCTCAGCGATCTGTGGCAAACTACCAAATGTTAACACTATCCGTATGCTAATCTATTAGCATTAGCAAATCGACAAAAATTAATAATTGCGTTGTTAAGAAGTCTTCTTGCAACTACATATTTGAAAAAATTAACTCCGTTCATTGGCATGGGAAGCACAGGAATGAACATATAGATGTTGGATTTTTTTAGGAACTTGAGTGTGAAAATAAGGCAAGAGGCTGGATTGCGATTGAATATGCACTAAAACAAAGTCTACTGCAATGAAATTGCTGCATTGCGTTGATTTGGATGTGATAAGAGAGTGGAGAGAAGCAGGATGTTATTAGAGGGTTGAGTTATTGTCTCTAAAGGGAGAGGAAGACAGGAAAGAAGCAATATATACCTTGTGGCGTGCGATATCCTGAAGAGAGAGAATTTAGTCATTTTTAGAAGTAAAATGATATCCCTGAAAAATATGATGCGTCTAAAGTTGGGTTTTAAACTGGAACTGAATCGAAAGCTGAAAATTACTGTTATTTTTGCGGGAGTTAAATCCCAAACCGAAGCGAAAAATTCTCGAACCTGAAGAGAAGAAATTACTCTCCATTCCGATCGTTGGTTCAAATTGTCATGTAGTGTAAAGTTTTTGTATTTAATAAATGTGTGCATCGGTGAATGCAACTTGATAATTGACATTTATATTTTAAGAACTGAAAATTTATTCATTTATCATTTCCTTTAAATCAGCCGCTTTATTTTAAAATGTAAGGAAAAGACACCTCATTAGGGTCATGATCAAGGATACCTCTGAGCTACACGCATTGGCGGCTGCGCTATACGTTCATTAGGTCCATTAAAATTTTCTTTTTCGAGCGCCCTCTTTTTATCGAATATTTTGAAAGCTTCTAGCTTTAGTTTCACAAACGCATTAGTGATTTTGCATTTTATGAACTATTTAGTGGGATTACATGTTCCACTTCGACTTTGAAATTTGGAGAATTTGAAATTGGAAGAATTGCTACTTAAAACTCTTCCTTAACAAAATCGGCGTAGGTCCGTAAAGCGCCCCCAGTGACATCTTCAGGTGTCAACTCGTTGACGAAATTAGGGAACAAAAGAATGCTTTAGTTATTAGGAAAACTTCTTTTTTTAAGGTATGCGTTGAGTTCCTTAAAGTCTCGCACTTAAAGTGCACATGTCAATTTGATTTAATACGGACCTTGCACAGGAATTATTTTATCTAAGCGAATAAAACTGGTCGCAACTGGTTCGACGGTGGCTACCGCAGCGAAACCGGAACCTATCCAATATTCGCGATTTCATTCAACCGGAGTGAAAATCGGAACGAAAAGAATTGCGATTCGAAGCCCTACTCTGAAGCGAAAGAGGTATGCATTGATATGAAAGTATGGAGAAGTACAGCTCAGTCTCCGAAAGGGAAAACGTACGGATATATGTAATCAATAGAGCTTCTTGTGGGAGCACAATAGACGTCGGCGAAAGCAACTAATCCTTTGGAAGTAACATGAATGGCGGCGGCGGAAGCGAAAGGGGAAGGCGCGATCGAGGGCCACTCGTCTTTGGATCGCCGCCGCTCGTTTTCAAAGCGGAAATTAGCCGCGGATCTCTTTAATTTCCGTTCTCTCTTTTTTCCCTTTCCTATTTGCCCGTTGTTCGACTGCGATTTCCTCGTTTCACACCCATGGACCCCAAGAGAGAGGAATTGCCACGCTTTACTCCTTTCGTTAGAATAGATTCATTCGAACCGACCTCAACTCCCAATTATTCCCGCTAATGAGGAGCGCCAAGTATGCGAATGGAAAATAATCCGGGAAGGGATTCTAATACGATGTAATCGTGGAGATCAGCGCATAATTATCTTTGGCAGTATTCCCTTTCAGGATCTACCGCTTCTTATTCGTAGAGCTCCTCAGTTCTTGCTTGTCTAGAAAGCGTTTAGCCCAGAGGTCGGCTTGAACCTCAACCTTTCCAGAATACCAAAAACTTTGGAGAGGTATTAGGTCTGCCAGGCAAGATGAGGAATGAGGTAACTGTCATATCTTTTCTAGCTGAGCCTGAATGCTATGAGTTGAAGAAGTCTGCGCAAGTGCAGTACAGCGACTCTATGTCAATATAATGGATGTCATTAATAGGCTTAACCCTATACCTCGTTATCTGCCACATTTTATAGCCACGAGGAAGACTTACTGAGAAGTAAATTAAAGACAATTTTTTCTATACTGTACCGTAAGCCAAATGAAATACGCTGTACTTACGCTGTACGCTTCAAACTAACGGCATTAACTACAGATTAAAATCTTTCCGAATTTGCGCAAATCAAATAAATACGTTTATTCCCGTAAAATGTTTTGTCTTAAAATGTTCATGAGAGAACGACAAGCTTACTTATCGCTCACTCATGATTAAGCAATTACTCTCAGTATTATTCAAACATTGTCTTTTACTTTGCTAATAAAAATTCCGCAAATTGTCTTGAATATATCTGCAATTTGAATCTGCTTGCTCTTTTATTTTAGTAAATGCTGTTTTCAGTTGGCTCAGTCTGCTTTAAATGCAAATACAGATGGTTTTCTTTAATGGTTGGAATCTAGGAATCCTGAGGTGCTGAGTTTCTCGATTTATTGGTTAGAATACACGACTAAGAAGTCTAATTAGAAATATCTTTGCATCGATTCATTACAGACGAGTTTTACCTACGTAAATTTACAGTCTATTTACATTTAACCTAGCTAAGAATGAATAAAAAATAATACACAATACAGAGATATTAAAATGCAAAAAAATATAAATATAGTAATCGCTAAAAAAATATGCATTTATGATCGGCTAAGGAATATGAAGAAAAGTATGAGAGAAGCTGCGATGTATCGTAAAAAGTTAATATTTTGCGCTGAAAATTTTATCGACAGAAAATAAAGATCGGAGTATGCGAAAGGTGTGTCTGATCAGGAAATCATGTTGGACTAGGAATTATTGAGATTTCGGCGAAGCCTTTTATCATTTAAAGATGAAACCGCGTTTGAAGAGTGGAGATGCCGTCATCCTTTCCTGGGGGCCCTCCGTGCCCCTTTGTGCTTAGGGCCTTCAAGGGCCTTGCTGAGGGCAGGTGTTACCCACATAAATGGAATCGGAGCGATGGTTTATGATGGCTTCATCCCGTCCGCTTAGCATCTCTGCTTCTGCATGCACCTCACATATGAAGTGTGTGCTATTTTAGGTGTTTTACTGTTTATTTTCACTCGTCAAATGGGATATATCTGCTAAAGACCAGCCTAAGTATCATTCGATCAGATGACGGCCGAGTTTTCCTTTAATTTGCGACCAATGTCACTGATGACTAACGCTTTATTGTCCTTCAATTACTGAAATATTGAATTTTTCGAAGAATCAACAAATCTATTATTTTGTTTTCATTCTGTGATATTTTCACAATGGCTGTGTGTAAACGAACTTGCTCTTATTAATATTTTTGTGCGTAAGAAAGGCAAATTAAATCAATGACTCAAAAAATACTTGTATTCCTGTATGGATTTTGTACTTCGAGCTACATGAAATATTTACATATGGATGACAAACTGTAAAAGTATAGCTTACTCTATGTACTTAATTACATCCTGAAGGTGTATCATGCATCGATCGATTATGTCCAGATTTCTTTTCATATGTACGCATGACACATTTCTCTTTTGAAGATCACCGACGATGTCATTAGAAGCCTGTCCTCTTCATGTTTCCTGTCTAAGCGATAGTGGAGCCCACAAAATATACGTCCCTTTTCTCATAGATGACAGAGGGATTTCGATCTTCCTATTCGTCCAGCCTTCTTTCGAATTTAAATGGTTTGTCGCCCTTGGGAATATGATATCCCTCATCTCATGCCAGACTCCGACTCTAGTAAGCTGCCTCCGCCGAAGAAAGAGGCGACACCGCTCCTTAAATGCTTCTGCGGGCCGCACTGTGTGAGGTCAATGCAGACAGGAGCCCATTTGGAACCTTCTTTTCCTGACGGCTTTCGCTTTCTCGCCTTCTTCCCACTCTCTCTATTCACGCTACCATTTCATGCCCATGTATTTAATGTTGTCGCGGTCCCATCTGTTCTTCGGTCTTCTTCTTGGTCTCTTCACAAGTTTTGCTTACCATGGATGAAGTGCTCTTGGTTTTCCAGCCAAGTTGTTTCTTCAAAGTATATCGACGTTTCGGTTCCTGTCTCTGGAACCATCTCCAGGAATAAAGTTTCTTTTCTGACGCAGGATAGATTTTCCACCAAACACACACTCTCGTAGCCTTTCAGTAGTTATTTAACGTAATATAGCTGCAGAAAAGAGTACAGGGGAGGGATTCGTATCAAGAAATGCACCGAAGAACCTTAAAACGGATATAACTTCGATTATTATTATTGTTGACATCCTTACAGATAGACTACAAGCCAGGTGGCAGGGTCTTTACTAGTGTAAATACACTAGAGAGAAGCATCCAGTATTATACATATAAGATATTTGGTACAAGTTGTTTGGTTTTGGATCAAATCACCTGTTTCCATTATTCCTTATAAGATTACCGCTTTAATGTACGAATGCTTCGTATTATAAGCACTTCTCCGGAACTAATTATGCTCTCAATCCAAGGCTTGACTGTACATCTTTCGACTTGAATGTCAGACGGTGCTGATTATCGGAAGCATTACAAAGTATACATTAAAACAATGTAAACAATACCGAATTAAGATCAATGCATAAATTTCACCTGCGCAACAGTATAAATAATACCTCAATACCAATAAGCTCTTACACATTCAGTGGGAACAATATATACATCAGAATAATACGACCAACAGTCCGAGGGACATCATTCGCTCTTCTGGAGTACTTTTCAAGATATCGGAAGCATTTCCTTCCGCAGTTAAATCTCCGAAGATTTCTCGGACAGCATGTTCTTCCGCCACATTGCCTGTCGCCCCTGAACTTGCCCGGATTCCCCTTCTTCATCACAAAAGGCCCAATTAATAACCGTTCGTCACCCGCCTCGTCCCCCGATCGGCCTCTCGGGGGAAATGGAATCGTGGTTGAGGTTCCCTCGGGCCAATCTCGTTTTCGGGATTAAAATCTTGATCGTAGGGATCAAGTGGGAAGCCGCCGAGATCGCCCAGGGATCTTATCGTGGCGTGGGAATATTAAAGAGGAGATTTTACTTCGGGGCTCTCGTTGGGCTATTTATTCATTTCCCCCGCTTTTCATTTTGCGGTATTGCGAACGACTCATGTTTCAGCTTCGCACAGAGTAGGGAAAATGTCCACACCTTGGAATAAAATACATGATTTGCGCAGCGAGGTACTCGGAGGTCATTGCTCGTTTTCAGATGGGGAGTGGATGCGTATTACTGTTGCTAGCCCACACTTTCATCTGTTGCTTTTTGTAAGCACAGTAAATTGATCTTTAACTTGACAGTAAATTGAAACTCAGGTAATCGCTGGTTATTTTATTTGAAATCCCTATTGACTGATCACCTCTATTAAATTTACCATATCTGAAGTAATTCAAGTTTCTTCGTAAACTTTTTAGGCGGGTATGGTTTCTAGATCGGGCTACCGAACGATGGTTTTCGTCGATCTCTGAAATAGAATTCCTGAGTACGGGGCAGAATGTTAGGAGAAAAATCTATCGATAGTAATATTTGATGTAATTTTAATAATAGTTCCATTTGATTTTCCCAGTGAAAATTTTAATGACGATATTTAAACATATAAATGTTTCATTACCCTTTTCGACATGTAGCTACACTTTCGAAAAAATATCATTAATTCATATAAAAATGCCTATCCATCTAAAATTTTGATTCGTATCTGAAATGTAATTTTTGACTTTGAAGGTCGAAAAAATATTTTCCTATAAAGTGATTAAAATCAACAAAATGATGAAAAATTAGAATTAATGCTTTGAGAGCATCAGGATAGCCATGTGGGTAACCCGTTCGAACTTCGGCGAAAGCGGTTCTCGGTTCGATTCCCGGTGGGGGCTCACGTGAAAATTGACCTTAACTGTCGAAGCTTTTTTTAAAATTACTATTACTAACGTCTTTCAACATACATATTTACCTCTGGGAAGTAAGTTTTGTTTACAATCAAAATCGGCGAATACTAGTGAGTGCATCGGCATTTGCCTAAATCTTTTCAATAGCTGTGTACATCCGAAACTAGTACAGTTTAGTACATGCCATCTTTCACGCAGAAGATGTTAGGTGCATTTACAATCCATACGTCTGGTTTATGAATACGTCGTTGGTATCGATTGTTTATCTACTTTCGATTTACTTTTATAACGATAGAATTACCGCTCGATTGTAGTATCGTTAAATTGTATGGAAGCGAGACTCGGAACGTATCTTCGAAACAAATGACCGGAAATTACGTTTTCCAGCAAATGACACACAACAACGCGCCGGATCGGTGTTCAAATTTAATTAACTCGTCCGCTTCGCCGATTTAGAGTAAATATCCCTTATTATTTGATTCCGCGGAAATCGATAAGGATTCCGCGCCTCGCGGAAAATCCGCCCTTTGTTCCGCAATTCAATTTTGTTTAATCTCCATGGGAACTTTCTCCGCGTAACCTTACTACGGGAATTGTAACATTCTCCAATTTAATGAATGGAACTCAGTGAATCGGCGTTTTTCTTTCGCCGCGGAAAAAAAGAACTTTAATCCGAATGGATTAGAATTTCCTCTCTCGGCGCTCCTCAAATCCCCCGCTGAACACAGTTTGTTGTTTGTAGGGATTTCCACTTCACTCCGAAGGGGTTGTTGAGTCAGTGGTGGTTTTATTTAAATGACGGGAGGAATTAATTCGCCGGCGCAAACGCCGCTCTTGGAACTCGCGATTCATTTTTCCCCAAAACACTGCCCTCTTGTGGGCGCGCCGTGCGCCAGCGGATCCGACGGAAAAACACTTGACGAACGATTCTCTGGCATTTGTATCAATCGCATTATGCCCGTGTCTTTCTCGCTCTGTATTTGCCTACCCAAGTGATTTTGCAGTCGCTCTTTTCCAACTTTCACGAAACCCATTAATCTTTTCCCCGCTCAAAGCGATACGTGCTCCGGGAAGTAAAACAAAAAGATGTTTTGTACTCGGTCATACGCCGAATAAAGCACGGCTGTTTGCGTGTATTTGTTTATCTTGGTTTTCATCCGCAGGAGTGTTTCCTTCTCCGTGGTTACATTCGGTACATTCTTCAATTACGCAAACGAAAATTTTCCTTCTCTCTCTACATTTATTATTTACCTTCCTACTTGCATACACTTTCGGGATAAACGTACTAAAGGCCTCGCCTCTTATCTCATTCATCAGCGCTTGCTTTTTCTCCTAGTTTATTGATTACGTTATATTAAATTGTTACGTTGAATACATTATCTTTGTTATAAAGGTTTAAAAACACTCTTGGCAGATTGAATTCGTATTTGGAGGTAAACGGGAAGTTGTGGATTACCTATATCTAGGAATTTCGCTATGCGCATTTCGGAAACAGAGCTTCCATAATCAAGGGTTCCACAATCGAAACATCTAATTCATTAACCGCCATATTCTATTTTTCTTTTTTTTTTCGTTAACTTTGATGAGCTATCGTCTGCGATATCACATCCCATTTGAAAAAAAACGACTTTACGATAAAAAATACAAAATATCTTTCAAATTTTGTGCTTAATCTTTCTTGTGCGTTATTTAAATGCATATTATTTATCTCTTTATTTGTGAAGCTATCTTCTTGAAGGCCAGGTGGAACCTCATTCCTTCTATCATTAGCTATGAAACACTTAGGACTGAGTATGAGGCTTACTAAACGTAGAGAGGGATAAGGTAATTGCTAGTGCTTTCCTCTCTCAGTCACATGCTATGATTGGCAAAAGCATACAAAGTAAGGTACAATGAAGCCGGAATAACATCTTTTATGGCATTCTATAAAGAGAGATCAAACTGAATGCAACATCCTTACTCATTCAGCTCAGCATTATTTCAAGTTATTACTGCAATCAGCAAGAAAGGGACAAAATTATATGAAAAATGCATTTTCTTATTTCCTTAGCCTATATTGTTGTAAAAACTTCCATTTGTTCGATTCATCAATTTATGGTTGCGAAACCGTTCCCGTTAAAAGAGAAAAAATAGTAGCAATTGAGAAGTCAAAGAATAACTTTCAGTAATCCTGCTAAATTTCGCTTCCAACTCGAGAGATTTTACACGTCCACACTTTCTTTTCTCAGCGAGTACTTCTTTAACTGATTTAAAAAAAAAATAACAATAGCCTAGTGGGTAGCGCGTTCGCCTCTGGTGAAAGCGGTCCCAGGTTCGGTTACTGGTAGAAGCCCACATTACTGAATGGTGTCAGCTGTCACTTTTAAGACTCTTCCTATCGTAATTTAACAATGTATAATCTGGACGTATAAAAAGTCAGCCAGGACCAGGAATCGAACCTGGAATCCTAGGTATATACTGCTAGGTTCTTAGCTGCACGCCTTTACGTGAAAAATTACATATACCAATTTCCTTGAATTTATTATCTCTCTAGTTCCGACTACGTTAATTTTTATTGGACTGATATAGCTCTTCTTTGCAATTTGCGAAGATTTCTGCGAAAGCGATAGCAAAGAGAACTTTCACTTCACAAAAGCAATGTCATTCTCCAGTAATCTTAAATTAGCTGTTACTCTTTAGTGTTTGCGTTGACGAAAAAAACGCCATCTGTCGTTGAAACGAGAGGAAGGTGAGACTGAAGAAGCAGCTTTCTCTGGCCTCGTATTGATTTTCAGTTCCCTCTCTCTCTCCTTCCCTTTTTCCCGATGAAAGAAAACTCTTTCCGTTGCTCGCACTGCTTTCCTCTTCACTTCCATTTTTCTTCATTTTGATGATCTCTTGTGTCAGAATGACGCTATTTTGCTATTCAGAGTTAATCGGGAAATTATCTCTCTCCGAGTTATTTCAGGATAACGCTTGTGAAGTTGACTGAACATCACGACACCATCTCCGTTCTAAAAAAATGTAAGAGATTTTAGTAACACTCTAGTTAATGAAGCAAGCTCCAGTAAACCAATGGCAACTGATGGAGTAAATTGGTATCCTTTTTAGCTTTAAAACCGAGGTGAACTGAGCGGAAAATTCAACAGCATGAAATTCAAGTAAGCTATGTTCCGAGCATGAAGTGCGATTGGATTTATCATCGCATGGGACGAAATACTGTTAATGTATATAAGGGGGAATCCTATTTATTTTCCAAATTAATGGTAGTTTACGAAAGGATATAACGGTAATTTAGTTGGTTGTGTTGAAAGCCTATATACGTCACTCCTCATCTTGCCTCCAGGAATCAGGATTAAAGGACCCTGCTACCCTCCGGGTGGGTGAATTTGCTGATACGTTACTTTGTTATTATTATTTCTGTAACGGTAAAGGAACCCCCAATTATATTCGTTTTAATAATTTGGACTATCGCCGAAACAAATGTTGAACACAAATATCCACTCCCTAAACCGGCAAAAACCGGTTAGCCGGGACTCGAACCCGAGACTTTAGTGTTAGAAAGTTAGCGCACTAATCATTCCGCCTCGTAGGTATGAAAACTCTCCTAGCAGGAATCTGGTACTTGTTGGTTAACTACTTGGCAGAGGGGTACAGAAGTTAACGAAGAATTGTATTTTTCCAAGTATCATTTATTGCAAAAACGTTATTTCAAAGGCATCTCCGATTCAGTCATTTTTAATACAACAGAATTTTACTGCAGTGTCAAACATTAGCTCTATCTTTCCTCGGAATTTCACGGCTACGGTTTTATGATTTCCAAGGCAATAATTCAGATAGAACGCTCGCATTTTCATTTACTTTGAAATATTTTCGTCGAGGGCATTTGAAATCGAGAAACGCGATAATTACACCCCGGAAACCCAAACAACCTGCGACATATTCAGGAACAAATAAAATGTTTTAAATTTGGGCGGTGTACAGTTGAAAAGGCGCAAAAGTTTCGGGTGATTAAAATTGAACGAGTTGTGGAGAGGCCGTGAGTTATTTGGTTGGCATCATTTGGGTCCTCAAAGGCCAATCCCTCTCCCTATTTTTCTTTCGTGTTTTCTTTGCTTCGCATATTTTCCCTCTTTTTTCGCTCCTGTCCTTTATTTTTCCTTCCGCTTTCCTGCTTTCCTCTTTCCCTCTCCTCATCGATAAGTCCGAATGAAACATTATTATCTCTCCGTATATTTATCCATCTCAGCGGAACGAATACGGATTCGCATGATGAAAATCAACCTAATTTCACCTGCGAAATATCTCGAAATGAATAAAAGGACGGTGATTTTCGCTTGCCCCTTATGTTTTTCTTCTTTTTATCTCCTTATGATTCTTTTATTTTGTTTTTACGAGTAATACAAGGAAAGACGTAACATAATGTTAGTGATCCGTATTACTATTAATGAAACACACCTTACGAACTTCTATAGAAACATGGCTGCCTTCCTAAAATGGTGTGCTGTTAGTATTCCTTTACAGTAGCTTTGTACGGAGAAGTGACTAAATTCACTGTAGTGGCAAAGGTGGGGGGGGGGCAATGGGATTTTGTAGGGGGTCAGGGTATTTGGATCATGTCCCAAAATCGGAAACTTCTGATAATGCGAGGAAGATCTTGGAAATAGATGTCAGAAAGAATCGATTCAAGCATTAATTAATTCCGCGAAAGTAATCGATTAGGTAAATAGATCCATGGTACACCTCCTGCCACACGCCGAAAGGCGCTTGCAGGTTACTTACACAAACTTAGACATTACATAGACATAGAAGATGAGGGCACATGTAGATGGAAAATAATAGGAATTTGTATATAATTGAATTAAGGAATTAAAAAATTGCAAACTGAAAATAGTAGAATGATCTTAGGCTTTCCTGGTGGATTGCTTGTAAAAAGGTTTCTTGCAAAATGAAAATAGTAGACATTTTCTGTTTTTAGTTTTAGCATTCTTACAAAGAGAAGGTTGGAAATTGGTTCTTACGACTTTCATTTGAGCGCGTCATAAGTCAGTAGGTTTTTCTATGCATTTCTTCCCCTAATTTTTCGTATTCCTGCTGATTCTTTCGGCATGCGATATTGTCTTCGAATAGCAAACACGATTTTAAATTCTCTGCGTAGGATTAGCTGACGAAATGCGAGCAAGTAATTCGTCGATAAGACCTTGTACACGCATTTAAAGGTGCTTTTGCGTATGTACCAAAATTATTAATCGAGAACTGTAGCACCATCTATCGAGGGAGTTACGATTCTTCAGTGATGATTTGATTGCAATAAGCGTACGTTCAGATGCGCTGGTTTGAGTAATTGAACGAGTTAGAAAAGTTTTACAATTGATTTGAGCTTTTTTTTTGATTGATGGAGAAATGATACCCGACACTCTCAAGTCTGTACTTTCTCTACCAGTCATTTTTATCAATCGGAAATCTGCCCAAATAAATCTCAGCTCGAAACTAAATTTATATGAGCTTGAATTTGCATTTGTATATTGAAAGGTAGAATACTTAGGAACTTCAGGAGGATGTCAGCTCGTTGACGAAACTAGTCGAGTAAAGACCTGCTTGGGAAATTATTCTTTCTTTAAATATGTGCTCTGAGTTCCACAGAGTCACGCTCGGATGTTTTAATTTTATTGTATTTGTACGTTTCCCTCTGACTTCTATTCCTTCTATATTACTCTTTTCCTTAAAATGTTTAATTCGTCGATGCGACATGTTGCAATAACGAACGATATTAACCAGGAGTAATTAAAGAACTCTGTGGAACGAACCTCATTAATCGTCATTCGGTAGGTTCATCTTCACCCATTTTGTATTTTATTCGGAGCTTCGAATGGCCTATGTTTCAAAGGTTATCTCCTTTTTCGTTCCTCTCTCATTCCTTCGCATCTTTTATTTCCCTTTTCGCCGTCACGTTTCTGTGTATCCTTCATTCCTTTCTGTCCTCTCTGCCCTCATTCTTTCGTCCGTCTCTCGTCATCTTTTGTCTCCGTATTTGTAATTAATGTCTACCGGTTTGATATTGCGAACTAAAAACAGTGGTGCGGGGAAGGGATACGGGTGGCGGTAAAGGTGGGGGCCTTTATCATACTGGAACAGAAATGAGGTTCGGCTACATTGGGAACAATAAAAGTGAAGAGAAGCTTTCGAAAGAATCTAAGGCCTACAAAACGCCTAATTATACGAAGTTGTGAAGATTTTTGCCTGTCCATTGGATATGAAGCCAGTTTTTAACGGCTTGTGAAAGATACAATTTTCGTTATTTCTCCCAAAACGCAGTTTCACTTCCGATCGCCGTAGCGCTGCCATTTACAGCCCGCAGTGTTAGTCGATACGTGTTCAGAAAGCGAGTGGAAACGAGTTTCTTTTGTTTCATCTTTTGGTTCAAGCGTCGATAATCCGCTGGCGGATGAACCGAGTTTCACCGATTTTTATAGTAAGTCGTATCGAGAGAAAAAGTTACTCTTTTCGGAATGAGAGCGAAGAGGATTTTTCAAAATATACGTGTGTATAAATGCGAAATTATCGCCGACGGAATTGAGACGTAGCTATCTCGTCTCGAATGTATTCCGTTGCTTAGGAATTATATCTAAAAAAATGTAAGAGATTTTAGTAACACTCTAGTTAATGAAGCAAGCTTCAGTAAACCAATGGCAACTGATGGAGTAAATTGGTATCCTTTTTAGCATTAAAACCGAGGTGAACTGAGCGGAAAATTCAACAGCATGAAATTCANTTAGAATAATAGTGAATTTATCATTAAGAGGACCCCCTATCTCTTATTCTGTAATAAATTAAGCACATAATGTTAATATAATTAATAAGTAATTAATGTAAGTAAAGAGAACTAATGCCAGATTGATAAGGCCGATGAAGAAAAAGAAATAACTTCGATGGATTAAACGTGCGAATATTTGTTTAAGTACGTATTTTGTTAAGAATGTTTCCAAATATAATTGCTCATCTTAAAGTTATTCTATTTTCTCATTTCCTTCTGCCACAACTACACTTTTCCTCTTCTTGACGAAATGCCAACTGGCTGACTTGTTGTCTAGCTGAGCTACGTAGGTATATGTTTTTCCATCGCCTTAATGAGGTAGTTATTCTATTTGCCGTTCAATTACAAAACCGATCTTATCTTTCATTTAATAGAAGAATGGGTTTGGATGAACGAACATTTCGAGTTTTTCCGCTAATCCTTCTCTATAATTCAAAGTAAGGTTTTAATAAGCTTTTCTCGAGGCATTTGTTAATTTAAAGCAGTGCCTCTCAACATTAGTTTCCTTCGCAGCACAGGTGCGTATTAATGCATAGTTTGAGGCACACTCAAACATTTCATTCCAATACTTTCTTAACGGCACACCGTTGTGTTGGGAAGCACTGCTTCAGAGTCAACTTCATTCTCCCTTTTCCTCACCCTCGGAATTTGAGGGAGATGCTCCGCTTTCGTTTGCAGACATTTCAGCGATTTAGTCGAACGATTGCTTTCGCTGGAAGCCGTATCACATAATCCGTGGCTCGAATTACTTCTGATCGCAATTTGAGTGCTCCATTTGGGATTTTCGAGATAAATACATTCCCGCGTATATCGACCGAAGGTAGAGTGATGCTAAGAACTTAATTCGTGTTATAATTTACTCAATACAGTGAAGTGTTTCATTCGATGTAATTTTTTATTCAGTCTAACGATTCTATATTCAACCGACTTAACTTACAAAAATACTCTCCCCTAGATTTTATGTCTAAAAATCCCAAAGCACAACCATTATTCAACTAATGACTCAACTACTTTCAGCTGAGATACCCCAAAGAAAAACAGCTATGAAAAATAACAACATTACTGTGATTTGAATCCAGACCTTCCACTTTCCGGGCAGGCGGTAATCACTGTAGAGATTATTGATGTAGCATTACATTGCTTTGTAATCAATGTACTTTAGTATAGTTAAGTAATAGGTATAATGTTGTATTCGTGGAACTAATGAATGGTATAATGGATAAAATGATTGGGTATTATTATCATTGTACTTGGGTATTCATAAAATAAGGCACTCATTGTCGATGCCGTTAAGCTACTTTTTCATCTCATTGTCACTCGAGTGAGCTTGATGACTACTTTTTATTGTTCGATTGTTGAAACAATGCTACACAGCGGTATCGCTCGGATTATTTCGATTGAAGTTATCGCAAGGGAAGTAAACCTTGGACCTTTCTGAACACTCGTCAAGTCTAGGTAAGGAAACACTAACTTGCAGTGAGATTCGATGCTGTCGTTGGAAGTATTGTGCCGTAGAGCGTAATCAGTCTAAAGAGTGAAATTTTCTCGATATTTTCATTCACCGGCGATACTTGGCCGGGAACATCCGGATGAAATAACGAATCCTAATCGTCGCGTCTGTCAGCCACACCCAGATTCTCTCATTACTTCTCCAGAAAAGGGATTCCAATCCCGGAATGGTGACCGGAGGCGGACTTATTTCAGAGCGAGACAAACCCTCTTTTCCATTACGGCTCCATTGTCTCCCATCCGAATAAGATGCCTCAAGCCACGCTCCCCTCGTTTAGTTGCAGTTTCACTCACCTGATGACTCTCACTCCGCGCTCATTGGCAGTCTTTCCCCCAACGACGACGTCGCCCATACACGGCACGAGACTGACAGCCGTTGCCGAGCGAAATTGCCCACGAATATCATCGGAGTTCGTGGGATGAATTCGAACAGCGTCGTAAGGATTTAATCTCTCGACTTGTTTCGGTCGTTCGTGTCCGTGTGAGCCGCCATCTTCATCAGGGCCGGCTGCTGACAAATGCCTCTGGACGCATGCCATGGGGCGTCAGAAAAATGCTTCAGACAAATTAAAGCTATAAACAATATATTATGTTCGACAATGAAGACTGTGACGTTCAATAATAAAAATAAATAAACGTGACGTTCAGTAATAAAAAGATAATAATTTTGAATCAGAATGACAATATGTTCAGAATTATTCGAACTTTTAATTTGTGATTTGTATGTAGATTGAGCAGACGTAATACATTTTAGGGTGTGATACCCTATTCACTGATTCAAATCTATAAAAATGTCTCTGTGAGTTGAAACATGTCGCACAAATAAATATTTCGTGAAAATTGTACGAATTGTCATGTTCCATTCCTGTGATGGAGTTCCACAAAGGTACGGCTTCAACGCTTGATTCTATTTTAAATTTTCTTTGAAAATAGCTTTTTCGTGGTTTTGGCCATCGTATCCATTGTTTACTTTCCTATATGAAGTCGACAAACACGCATAACATCGTAGCTCCCGCTGCGTGTTTTTCTTTAAGATTTGTGCTTATTTATCGCACAAAGTTACTCTTAAACGCATCGATTTCGTGTAGAAATCAATAAATGTTGAATTTTCTTTCACTGAGAATGCCATCGATCTAGTCAAATCTAAGCGCAATAATCATTCTAGTTTTAGGGGACAGTACAAAAAGAAAATCAAGTCACAGATGAACAATTTATTGGAACGCAGCCTCAGTCGAATAAAAATTGGTGTCTTCGCATAGATATTTGCGATGTATATTTGTTGAATTCTGTATTAACTTTTTAATACTCGGGCATTAACGAATACCTCGAGTCATTTCCATTAATCCCCCTATAATTCCGTGAAATACCGAAAAAAAGTTAATCCGTCCCCTATTAGGACGTGGAATTGTTTCCGTGACAACTAAGGATAATTACGTTATCTAGTAAGAAATGGTTGTCGAAACAAATGCGATATTATACATCATTATTACGCAAGTGTAAATGTCTAAGTCAACAATCGACTGACTGCCGTTTGTGGAAACCGTGTCGCCTCAGGGCGGCCACACAACTGAGGCCGGTGCTGATTTTCAGGTGTTTATTTAACTGCCATTCAACGTCGAAGAGGTATCCAAATCCATATGGTCTCCAAGCAAATTTGCCAAAGGAAGAGAGAGAAAAATCCTTATCTAACAAAACATTATAATGAGGTATGCTTCCCCGGCTTTAGCGATATTTTGTCAAACTCGTGACATTCGTCATTTATATGACTGTGGTTCTTCGTTCGCGTTGCTCTATGCGACAATGAAAAACGCCTATTTGTAGACGTTTTCTATCTTATCGAATAGATTTATTACTCGAGAATCCGAGCAGAGGAAATGCTTATATCTGCAATATAGTACAGCGGGGTGAAATGGTCTGTGGTTTGTTATCTCTTCCTACAAATGTGAATCGAAAGAAAGCTTTACTTCCGAATATCTTATCATTCGCTGGAATCTTCCACTTTTTTAGCCGATTAATCACCATCTGGCGTGGGATGGAACATCTTAGCCTTTTCCCCGTTTGAATGGATGAAATTTCGGTGTTTCCGACTCTTCCCTTCCTTCGCGGAGATTCAAGGAATTTAGCAGTTTCACCCCGCCTCTTCCTCAATGCCATTCTCCTCTCGAGACGACGTTCCCCAGAATTAGGATAACACTCTAAGAAACGTGTTTAGTGAGTCATATTTAATCCCCGTCGCTCGTATTTTGAACAAATGGGTACTACGCAAGACGAAGTGTGCTGCTTGTCTTTTATTTTCGTTTTACTAGTCATAAAAGTACCTTTAAAATTCGTAAGAATGATTTCTACATTTAGTTAGTGTTGTAGATATTTCGTTAGGGAAACCAATGCCTTGTTTTAGTCCGGTGAAATGTGTCAACATATCAGAAAGAGTCTCAAGTAGACGAAAGCTCTAAAAACCGCTAACATAGCCGTAGAATTGCGAAATCAGGCTTTATCGTTCGATTTATTTCAGTGAAATAGCGTACATTGCCTGAAATGCTAACATATTAATATTAGGTGGTATATTTTCTGTGATAACTTAGCAAATAAAATGACAATTCGTTTCAGAAATTTATTCTTTAGCCTAAACCTCATTTCCAAAACGCTCTGTAACTCCAAAATGCAGACAGTTAGATGTCTGTGCTATTATTATAAGATATTCTTTTTCGGCGCAAGAGACGCCTAAGTAACCGGCTTGGGATATAGACTCTAAGGTGCACCCCCTGCCACACGCGTCGGGTGGCTTGTAATGTTTATGAGGGGCGTTCAAAGAGTCCTTGGAACCAAGTTTTGCTGCGTTGCTGATAGTTTTAATCTACAGTTATGACAAGCGATATTGTTTTACAGCATTGTTGAATAGCCTACAATCTTATGCGCGCAATGATTGGATTTATAAATAGTCTTTATTGAGCTATTATGAGTGCCTTCAGGAACTTATCGAGCTCTCTACATGCATGTAGATGTATATGGATACGGATGATCTCTGGGAAAACACTTACTCTTGTATAATCAAGCAAATTGTAGTAGCGTCCATCGTGTTTCGGTTATTTCTGAATATCTTGAGTACTCGTGCGCAGATCCGCCAAAATATTCGGTAGCTGAATCCGAAAGTTATCGGAGAGAATTCAGCCGAAAAATTCGTTGTCAGAATCGCGATCCGAGTCATTCTCCATCCATTCGTAGGCTTCTGTGTGGACGCTCTTACGAAAAACATTGGAACGGCGTTTCCGGATAATCTCTCTATCCATCTGTACTCGGAGACTTTCTTCTTTCGAGGTGCCTATCGACGTTTCCTCCCCCCTTTCCCCCACCCCATTCTCCCCCCTTTTCCTCCCCCGCAGTCTTGGTCTTCCCTCCGCCATCTTGCTCTCAACACACGCAAGTTGTGGGTCGCTATTGGCTATCTTCTGCCCCTTTCCCCTCCTCCACTTCCATAGATTCATTGCGACCTCGCTGACAAATAAGTCTGCCGTTTTCACGTAAACAAAGCTGCTTCTCAACACACCTTTTCTTTCCGCTTTTTTACGCGGCCATAGTTTTGTGACGTTTTGAGTGCCGTCTGTCGGATGCGTTATGATCATCGCCGTTAAATAAACAGCGCTCACGTTGTTCGTTCCGCCGACGCGTTCTCCTTTTGATGGCTTAATTTGGATTTCTCGGATGGTAACTTTTTGTAAAAAGGCGATTGTGCCGCTAAAATGTAGTGCTTCTCAACCGATTCTTATTCGCGGTACACTTGCGCACCAAACCATTATTCGCGGCACACAAAACCTTATGGTTGTTTGCTTAAATTTTTGGTAAGTCATCTGCTCGAAGGCTGTTTCAATCCTCAACCCCTCACTGTTAGCTACAGGAAGAAGCTTTTGAGAGAGAATGAGGCTTACTAGCCAAAGTGAGGAGTGAGGTAATTTGCTTTTTCTCTCCTCCCGGATCAAGGATGTGATAAATGAATCTGTCCACATTATTGCTGCACAGCGACCCCATAAATAACACTTTCAGTTGCTTCCAATAAGTAGTAAGCGGGATAAATGGCATAACCCTTCACTCACCGACATAACTTTCATATCATCTGACCCAGGAGCAAAATTGAGGTTAATGTAAATGAAAGACACATTTTCTCTCGCCTGTTACAAAGAACATTTTTGTAATACTACTTTTTTATAAGGATGTATTCGTTGGCATACATTTGCAGCTTTCGGAAATGGTTGTTACTGGCGAAGAAGAGAACATGAAGTGTCGAATTAGTATTTTAAGCATGATTACATTTATCGTTGAACAATAAAACTTAGGCGGACCAAAGGCGTAAACTAGGAGATTTGGGAATTATGTGGCACGAGAAACCTTCTTGTGACACACCGGTTGAGATCTGTTCTACGTCAAGTTAGGCTACGAGCTTCATCGCCTAACTTCAGTTTCACTTAACTTGTTCTTTTAAAACTCAAATATAGTCTATTGTAATTAGTATCCCTTATTGCGGTTGCCTTAATTTTTCGTGGTCCAATTCGTTGCTACATGTTTCTATTTTTAACGGTAGCCTATATATTTAGTACCTATCAAGTTCAATCAATCTTAACCTTCCTACATACATAACTTGCAAGTAGGGACTGTTTTTTTCTTTCTCTATATCATTGCTCTTTACCTTGGCCACTTCCAAATGGTACATAGAGTTCCACTGAAAGCTAGATGTAGCTTCTCGAAGTCGTTCCGATTTTGAATTGGAAATGCCATGCGGTGCTAATAATAGAATACTGAGGTATAAAACAACCGATATCGTTTTCTGCCCTGGTAAACGCATTTATCTCTTGTACTTAAGCAATGATTACTTTCGAATGGAGCTCTGATACATCCTGATCTCGAATTAATATTCATGAAGACAACTTTAGGATCGTTAGTAAAAGCCATATCCCTTCAAATTTTCTTATTTTATGGTCTGACCGTGCTGTTACTTTGATAAATGCTTTGCTGTGATAATCTCTTTTGTGAGTTGGCATCAATGCAGCGGGTGCCGCTTTTGTTATTTTCATATTTCATCTACTCTATTATGGCTTCACATAGTTGACACGCTGATTTTTCCGATCCTCTCTTTGAAAAGAGGAGTTTTAATTTTACTTAATCATTGTATTTATTACGATGTATTTGATATTTCATTTTACTAATATTTTTGTATTTGGTGAGTCAAAAGCTCAACATTTTCCACTGCTTAAATCAGATCGAAATTCTCTATCTTTCTACGGGATCAACCTTAGTACTAAAATTCGTGACGAATGTCACTCACTCTAGTAAATTTTAGATGCGTCCAATACTGATGCTCTCTACTTATTCATGGATTCGGACCGAATCCGTGACAGCCATTAATGAAAGCCATGTTTCCCATGTGAGGTAATAGAAGTAATTCAGATCGTTTTCTCTTTGGCTGAATTCGGATTTTAACGCTCTCTCTGGGTTTAAAGCGTGTCTCCCGTCACACCTTCCGCCGCTGTGTTAAAATGAATGTTAATATCGAAGTTGTGTATTCATGAGATCAAAAGAGGACCTTTAAAGTGCCTTTAGGTGAGGAACGCGCAACTAATATATGGAATCAAGTGTTTTTCTGACCGAATAAATTCATACCTTGGGCTATGGATCAAACAAATTATTAATTCACTCCCAATTTGCCTGCAGCAAATAGCGCCGCAAAACAGGATATAAATATATTTCATGGCTGCTGATTAATTTTTCATCGGCACTTGCATGTTTTTCATAGGCAAAGTATTAATAACTTTGTCAATTCCCTCACGTTAATCGTTTTAGTCATCCATTAGAATCAAATGCACGCAGTCAAATATATCCTCGTATGTAAACATGCGTCCATATTTTGTAATTGCCATTCTTGCGACTTTTTTTGGGTAGTTTTTGCGACTTTTCTGTTTCAGCAATAACTTCTTATAATTATGCGTTTTATTGCTTTATAAAATTCTAAGTAAACATTTGATTCTATCTTATAGATTACGCACTTTTGTCTACGTCCATGTAAGTACCCTGAAAACCGCCTTTCAGCGTGTGGCAGGGGGTGCAGTCTAGTATATAGTACTAGTGCAGTATAGCGATATACAGTCATGCACCATTACTGTATATCGCTAATCGATTGCTTTCGCGTATCGCTAGTGTAAAAAAAGAGTTCCAGAATGGATTTGTCTTAGCATCTATTTCCCAGATTTTTCTCGTAGTGTCAGAACGGCCTATTTAGCATGGTGAGCACATGATATCGGCTACATCATCTCCGAACGTGCTTTCTTTGAACGTATTCAGTTAATAAATGCTTCGTTGAAATCTTTTAACTTCTAAAAATTCCCATCCTACGTCCCGAAGCATCGGTGTAACGCTCACTTATTTGTTAACGTAACATACTATTTTTTAAATATGTAGCAATAAAAAGACTCGTTGTTTTGAATAATTTCATTAGCTGATTACGATTCATTCTAGCTATATTTTGTTAACCAAGCTGCTTTCTAACCTCTACTCGATGTAGATTTATTAATATATCTGATGGAAAATTGCCATCACTGCTTGCAACAGTCTGTTGGCTTGTGGTATGATCGGAGGTGTGATCAATTTATATCTGTATTCTAACTAACGTTAATATTGCTTTGCTGCCATATACAATAATAAATGAATAATTTTCCCCACAGGATTATTGTGCTTCAGTGGGTATATTTGTCCTACTGATAGAATTCTGGCGTAGTGAGGAAAAAATTGCGCACTACCTCAATCCTTATCATGTGTAGTAAGCCTCAGTTCTCTCCCAGGACTTGAAGTAGCCAATGGTAGAAGGGCTGAGGATCTGCAAAACCTGAGTGCTTTAGATATTGGCGTAATACATTCAATAGGTTTTTTCACGGAATGCACCGAAATCGGATCGAATTTGGCGATCGTATGCTAAATAAGCGCATTTGCGTTATTTAAAAGGAAAAATATTTATCCATGCTGTCCCCAAAAACTGGGAAGAGTATGTTAAAGTATAAAACAACGTCGTTGGCTAACTGAAGAGCGCTGGCACGTGAATTGTTCGCGAAATCGGTCCAGACATTTTATTTAGGTATTTATCCGTAATTTCTTGCTCGGTTAGCGGAGAACCTCCGACTGCATCGACGAAAAAAGGGAATTCACGCCGAAAACGAGATGCGTCACTCGTTCTATTTCTTCTCCATTTGGAGCGAACTGCATGAAAAACCGACATGAAAGAACGATCCCGACCGAAAAATTCGACATTCTTTTTCCGGGAAACTCCCGTTTTTTCGGAGGATGATTATGAAGGGGTGGAGGCCTATCCGCCGTAACTCCGCCCCGCGAAAAAAAGGATTCGGAAAAAAAGCAGATGACCTCTTGCCGGATATCGGGCTGCGGCGGCGCCATCTGTGCGAACGCGAATGCCGGATAAATAATTCAGCATATGCGCCAAGTCGAACGGAAAAATCAACCCATGGTAATGTCCCCTTTGTCGAGAGAGCGCTTTCCCGATGGCGGATAAAAGCTTTTTCGATTTTGCACCGAAGGCAAAAGCGTGATATTCAACGCGAGTATTCTTTTGCCTTTTGCGATCGCTTTATCGTTTATCCGCAGGATTATTCACAGAGTCAATGTTTGGTTAGTTTCCGGCCTCCCGCTCCTGTTTGATCCGCCGCTTCCGAAAAAATGGCATCGTGTCCATTTATCGCCCATTGGATATTTGCGCCCTTCGCCAGCATTTGCATCGCTTTTAACCTCGGCCATTTCAGCCCATCCTTGCACTCTCTCCTCCGAAAAGATTTACATTAATTACTCTCCGTTATAACTCTGGAAGTATTCTTCTTTGACGCCATTTGGCTAAGATGGTGCGCTAGCCTTCCGAACTTACTCCTCACATTATCTTGCGATAAAAAAGGTCCCTCCCAATTTATTTTGAATTATATCGTAAATTCTTGTAATTTTTTTATTCGTAGAGCTGGAGTGTGAAACCTATTTAGCTATGTAAATCGCTTATATACTGAACAATTTCATTCTAGCCATGGGATAATGAATCACTTTCGGATATTTCTTCCAAATTAACCATGTAATTTTATAGAATAATAATAACGCATACATTTCACATCATGTGAAACAATAGATACATGAAACGTTAAACTAATCAAAATTAATCCTACAACTCGTGATCATTAGGCGTCCTAGAAGGAACCCCTGTATAACGTTATGGCCATCGTCCGGGTAACAAACAGGCGTGTTTAACGTACATACAAAGAATTGTCGAATACAAAGACAGAAACAACATACTAACCATTGTTTGAGAATTATTTAAATAAATCGAAACAGGGAACTATCTATTTGTCTTAACATTCAATATTACTTTCTAAAAACGACCAGTTTTTCAATCCACGAATGAATTCTCTTTCATTAAGTATGAACGAAACGCCTTTCAGTAATGAAGGAAACAATTTATGAGTTATATTCGTGTAAAACTGCATATAAAGTTCAAAATTGGGTTTTGGTATATCATAGCAAAACTTTCTAACAATCGGGACCTACTGATATGATTGCCACGATTATAAAACAATGAAACTTTATGATAAAGAGATGCCTCAGTGGTTCAATTTTCCATTTTGCATTATATGGCAAGAATTTCTCCTTTCTTGATGGCCCACGTTTCTTCTTACGGGTGACTTTTACTCCATGAACATATAATAATATTATTAATATTTTTTAATTCTATTTTTGCCTTCTTATATCTGTCTGATTGATATCTGAGGCAGAAATATTTATTCTATACTTTCGATAGTTTCGGCATTAACACGGTGATATTGCTGATTTATAGGAAGGGACAGTTATATTTTTTTATGCATCAGTCCCATAAATGTATAAGCAATACTCGGCTAAGATTTTATTAGCATAAAAAAGATTATTTTATGACCTGTAGATGATTCCTTGGCGTTGGAACCCGGGTTAATTTCAGTGTTTCTTAATAAAAGTTTTTCTGTGAAATATCCCATAGGTGTAACTGCTTTAATATTTGAATGTTGCTCCTGATTCTTCAAATTCTTCAGTTCTTTAATTCCAAAATAAAAACCTTCCCTAGTGTAGTATATTTCTGATGCCAATCCAGAAGTGTGTAGTCGTTGTTCCCGATTCTCATATTTTATTTCGAATGCTTTTTTGTGCATCGGTTAAATTTAAGGCACAACGCATTTTTTTAGTCTTATGTCGTTGATTTATCTTTGACCAAAGGTTCCTTTTGGGAATTTGAAGATTTTTTCTGGGGTCCGACTTTCTCGTTTATCCTTTCTTAGAAAATGACTCACAGACGAATTCTGTGAAACGATTCAATAAAATTGCTTAGGTCTCTCCGATTGTATCTTCGCCGGATCCATCCATTTTTACTATGATATCAATAAAGACTCTTTAAGGGCGAGATTGAGATTTGTTTGTCTCTTCTTAAATCTAACTCTTTGTTGTTGAAGATTTCAAGGATTATTTATGGACCTCGGCTGGGTGTTGGGCGTCCATCGTACGAAATCCTTGCTTACGAATGCCCTTTTAAAGATTTATACATGAGACTCAATGTTGCCATGTAAGGGAAACCGTGTCCTTTGGCTTAGTCATCGCAGAAAAAAATTGAAATAAAAAGTGAAATTTCTCCTCATTATATGATGTCACCTCGCTCTAAAGTCTTCAATGCACTTTTTGCTGGTTTTGCTTCTTTGAAATCTGCAACTTTAGAAACTTCCTCTCATTGAGTATACGATTATTTGCACTGCATTTGGAGTGTAAGATAAGCATGTAAAAAAGTGCATATTAAGTTTTTAACTGTGTGTTACATTTAAATGTCAGAATCTTGCAATAGATATATGTATGACAGGAAGTTTATAGGTTTTCTAGTTTCCCAAATTCTGCCATCGTCGGAGGTTTCCCTCGATTCATTTCCAGCAGTTTTTTGTTGGAAATTCTGGAAAGCCTTTATTTTTTTTCGGAGATCGAATTCAGTTACGATTTTTCCGACGGTTGTATTTATTACATCAATCTTTTTTCCTTAACTCTTGAAAAAGAAATTGTGCTGGATGGAATAATGAGCGGTTGAAATGTGTATGGTCGCATGTATCGTGAAATGAATACCTTTTTGGAAAAATCGGTTTAATTATTTATGCACACTTTGTCGGAGTTTGTCTGGCGTCAGGTGGCACCCTTTACCAATAGTTAATAATCCTGAAGTATAAAAAGTGTCTCTACACACACACATAAGATGATTTTAACATGGATACATTATATGAAATAAATACAATAAAGCTAGTTAATAAAATATTAAGTTCTTAATCAATTTAGTTCTCTGTTAATCTTTAGGTGTTTACTCTATTACGTATACTTTTACAGGTATGTCATAGTTACAGTTATGCCTATTGCAAAATTATCAGTTTACATCATGGACGTTTTTGGCGTGAATTAGTGGATGCTCTAGGTGATTTAGATTAATAACGAAGTCATCAAAATCGTGAAAATTTTCAAAGTCCATGTGATTGCGTTCTTGAAAAATTGAAGTAAATCATTGGAACTAACATTCTACAGTTTATACAATACCACAATACATACGCAAACACGATTCGAGCTTCTATGGCATGGCATCAGGCGAAAAACTCAAAATGTATACTCGTGTATGTATATAATCACATGGTGTGTGCATTGTGGTATTTTATAAATTAAATTGTTAGTTTCACTAATTTAATATATTTTTCATTGCATCTCAACAAGTGAGGGTCAAAACCATCGACGGGATTTTATTAATTTCTTGTTTCATTGCGACAGACCGTGAGAATGGTAATGTAAGACATAAAAACTACTGCTAGCATATAAAAGTTGGATATTATGCAAATCCACCAGTATGTCCACTGAACTGCACTGTTCTCTTTGAGATGTGAATTCTGTGTTGAAGAATGGCTAACAGAGAATGTCTACGCTGTCGTTGGAAAATCATTGACATGTTAACAGGAAATAAATCAAGATCATATTTCTTTCAAAGAGATTTCTCTCCGAGATTGAATCTTCACGTATATTGAACGGTTATGTAATTTACTTCAACGTCTGATATTTAATGAAAATAATCCTCCTGTATTATTTACCTCCCAAACATTTCCCGCCATATTAATCGTGACGGTTTCGGTACTCGAAAATACAAAAATGGTGGATTTCATACTCGATTAAATTTTTACCCATACTTGATACATATCATACTTGATAAAATTTAATATTGCATTTATTATTTTTTCAGAGACCTTTGGTAACTGTTATTGTTTATCAAACGGTTTTCCTTTTTTGATCCTAAGTAAAAACTAAGTTAAATTATGTATGTCCATACAATTTATTTTCCTATAACGTAAACTGAGTAGAACTGGACTGAAGTGTGGTGTGTACGACCGGTGTTTTTGTAAGCCATACGAAACAAAATTTTAAATTCGAGATATGGATAATTTTTGTCATTATTTATAAAAATTAACTTTACTGGAAAGATAAGGTAAACCTTGAGGGTTACCTTTAAGACCTTTCCATAGGAATTGACATTTTGGATTAGGTGAATGAGAAAAGTGGGAATGAGCGAATGTGGTGAATGTAATAGTTGGAATGAGGAACTAAGAGAGGAGGGAACGAGAAAAGTGGACATCGAAAGGAACTTTTTCCAGCATTCTTCGCTTTTCCAAGTAAGAAAGTGAAGTTTCGCGAAAATTTAATTGGAAGTTAGAATCACTCCATCAGTGAAGATTATGCCATACTATGCGATCTTGTTATTGAAATGTATTTTTTTTAATTTTGGGAATTTTAAGAGTTCAAATGTTCAAATTCTACTGATGAAACGCATTGGCATTCTTTCCATTTCGCTGACAAACGCACGCTTTCACAGCGGGAAGGAATTTTCAGCACTCATTTTCAGCATGAAAAATGCATTCATCCAACGGAGTGATGTAAATTTCTGGTGTATCGATTGAAATATTTTATGAAAAATTTACGTGAACCTTCGTTCATATTCCCAAAATTTAAATTACGTTAAATTCTCTTGGTTGAAATGAGCGGAAATGGGAATCTACGGCCACATTTATGTTACATTATGCCCCACGTTCTTTTAACACTTTTTTATCCTGACCTAATTTTTTATGCATAATTTTTAATTTTTAAAATATACTTAATAAAAACTGATTAAAAAAGTTTTTATTATGTTTGTTTGTATTGAATATGTTTCTTCGATGAAACGACGAGAAGATAGAAACGTGTCTCTCATGTGACGTGTTTCTCAATCATTTCGATATTAAACATCTTTTTTCTTCTCGTTTTAAGGTTTCCAATTTCCATTTGGTCAGAAATCATTATTCGATAGATAGTATACTTACAATAACGAGGTGTTATTCCTCAAATATGCGATTGAAAATATTACTCTTGACCTAAGCGCGTACTTTTTACTCTTGTATTTTCCTACTTTTATAATCAGAAGGAATATACTATTCGCTAATCTCTGCTAGTTGTGCTTTCTAAATGAAATGAGTTTCGATTTCAGCGCAGAAATCTCTACTAATCTCATACATTTTGAGCGAAATCGACATTTAAAACCGCAGATGAATGCTATGAAAATGGATTGATAGGGCAAAGGGATATTCGCTAGCCGCCCATCCCGGTCCATAACCCCGCCGACGACCGCTGTTCCAGAGGCCGTGGCTCCCGCATCCGATCTCGGCAGGAGGCATCCATTACGCAATCGCATCCTGGTTACTTATTTTAGCTAATCCTCGAGTATCACAGGAGTGTCTGTTTTGTTATTGTTCGGAAAAAAAATTCTTTTCATCATTACAGTAAATGAAAGAAAATTTTCCTCAAAAATATCACGCGATTGTAGTGGTATTAATGGTAGAAACATAAAGTTTTGTTGACGATCTGAAGATATAAATATACTTCATCAAATATCTCTGATATGCCACTTGGAATAAGGTAGGATTAGTCGACAGAAAAAGCACAATACTTGGGTAGAACTTGATGGATGCATTTAGTAATAACCAAAGTGTATCGTTGGTATTATGGATTTATAATGCTCCTTGTGAAGGTACAGCGTAAAAAAGTAATTTAATGGATCAGTCTTTTCAAAAATCTTTATGCTTTCCCGAAGTATGTCTTCTACAAAAGTTATTCTTGCATGTTTTTTTTATAAATTTTGCGATAAATTTACAAATAAAGCTAACTTATAAAACTTTAAATTTAGTTTGGTGGTTATACTTCTTGTTATGGAGAAAAACTCTCCTATCTCAACTAATATTTTTACTCTTGGTCACTCAGATCTTGAAGTGTCTTCAGTTTTAGTGTACGGTGATTTTTCTGCGAAATATTTTGGCTTCTGTTTTACCTGTTTATCATGTACCTGTCGTGTAATATCAATGCAACAAAATTGATTATCTGAAATATGAGTAACTTTTGTATGAATTCCTCTTATTTTTCCAAGCCGTTATTTGAGCCCTATTTTAGTTTTCATTCCAGTTTGTATCCTATATAATCCTCTGTTTTCCTTTTTTGTGTTTCCTAACACTATATTTACATGGTTTTATTTATCTTGCAGGTAAGTGTTGTGCAACTGAACATGCAGTTTCCGTTTTTATCGCAAAGACGCTCTTGGTCCACTGGTAAAGGTAAGCCCCCGTATTGTAAATATTTGCCATCAACAGCCCTCACTAGTACCCAAATCAAAATAATGTACCTAATGATGGTTCACTTTTTGATGTCGGAGAATATACAATATCATATTGATTATTTTTTTATTGCACAGAAAATATATCAAATCTAGGTTTTGCAGCGAGACTGAAGCTTCTAATCAATCGTTTAATGATCTGTTCCAAGAATTTTTCTTTAATGTCGTACTTTTTCCAGTTCATTCGGAAATCGACAGGTTTCAACAACTGATCGCCATCATCACCATGGAAACAGTACAAAAATGTTCTTTTTTTCTCAGGTGTGATTCATATCCATAAAACTATGCCTCCCTCTATTAATTTTGTGATCATCCGATCTTATAATCATACCTCTATAGCTCTTTGGTTTGATATATTTTTTTCACATACTGTAGTAAAATAGTTTTACAATGTTCATGTCTACTTATAATATGTTTTGTAGAATTTAACTATCTATTTAACTCATATAAAAGATATATTTATAGATCTAGATTAAGGCTCCGTGGAGGTCTTGTGCCTGCTTCTCTATCTTGATGAATGGAACATTTTTCCTTTCTTTTTTGGTATAGGATCAGAAAAATGTGTCTTTCAGTCATCTTTACCTCAATTTTGTCCCTGGCTATGATTTTTACGAAAGCTTCAAAGTTGTGAGCGAGGTTGAATTTTGGCATTCTTATTTGAATGCAATAAGTGTCATCATTGAGATGATGTCTCAAAAGTCGCTGTCTATATTTGGAAGCGATAAGAATTAATGGAACCTGATTTAAATATGAAAAACATATTTATTTCTGAGTATATGCTACAAAGGAATTAGTATTCCACGTGTCGACCATCAGTATTTCTACTAAATGATAATCCGCATGCTGGATCACACTTTCCGGCATTTTAGGAGTTATTTCTCGTTCTTTCAAAAGTAATAAAATTCAGTTGGAAGAATAATAATAATCATTTGAAGTTCTGTTACACCCCCAATCCTTCTACATTAGTCTTATTGAAACTCAAGCGTGAAATTATCAGCTTAATCCTGATTCACCTCTGATGTAGACAGCCTGACTGTTGAAATACGTATTTGGTTTTCACGGTTATTATTTTATAGCGGAGTATTGCCTCCATTTCTCTTATGGTTGCTGGAGCTTAATGTTTCTCCGCTAGTCGTATCTTGTCCGCTTTGGGTTGGATTTGTCCCTATGACAGTTCACATTCACGCAAACTATGTTTTAGATATCTCTGCTTGGTTTCAGTCATGATAGTTTACGGACGATTGCTCCGTAACAGTTGATCAACTACTAGTGTTCTTCGGCAATGGCTTTTCAACAGATCTCGCTTTCTGGAAATAGCGATATATGACAAAATAGGACTTAAAAACATAGGATTTGATTGAAATAGATTGTGACCTAAGAGACACCCTGCATGGTGCTGGTGAATGTTATCCACCCACAGCATTCTTTCTCAGCGAGGAAAGTAAGGGCAACTACATCACTCCTCCATTTACGTAGTAAGCCTCACTCTCTCTTAAAAGCTTTTGACAGCTAATTGTACGGGGTTGAAGATCTCAGCAGCTCTTTGGCTGAATAATTTACCTGCAGAGATGAGTATTAAGGCGGTATCTAAATTTCCCTCAATCTTTTCTTCCGTCTCAGTGCCTCCGTGTTGTTGTTCTGCTCTTTTTCAATCCGTTCATATTTCTGTCTTTCCTCCGTCGGAGTAACGAAATGACGCACTTACCTTTGCCCTCCTGCTTTCGAATGTGCGTCCTTGGAATGCTTAGCTGATTTAGCGCATGTCACGTTCATATTGATCATCGAACAGAACGAAGTGGTGATTATCAAAATTAAAGGCAAACATTTAGTACAAACATCCTGCGTAAATTGATGTTTCGTGTTTTCACTTTCTGTGTAAACTTTATTTGAGCCGTCATTTGGTCTATGTAGTTTCGTAATTGCCCACCGTCACCTAAAGTGATTTGTTTACCTCGCGTAATGAAGTAGCGATATTTCGGAAATATTGTTGTCGAAACCGAATTCACCCCGTCTTTTTCCTAATGTCGAAAATATCGGCTGCTTTGACTCGAAATTTCGGATTGGTCTCTTTGTCCCACGCTTTGATTTTATTTCATCGCCTTTTGTGTACATAATCCTTTTCGGGGATCCTTCGTTGATGAAATTTTTAATTTTCGCAGATAACGACTTCCTTCTTTTGCTTTCTTTCTCTGAGTCCGCCAGATAAAGTGAAATCGAAAACTCAATCGATTCTTTAGCTAAATTTGACTCGCATTGTAGCTAATAATTCTTATTCTGAGTTCTTTTAATATGAAAGGATTAGGTGACGTTTGTATGAATAGGGTGATTTAAGTCGGTTTCAATACGATCCCCCGAACTTTCGATTATATTGATATGAATGGTATTAAAACGTTTATTCGGGTTAAATTGAGGCAAAAAGTCTCATCTTCCATTCAAATCAATAGTAATAGCTAAATGTGTGAAAAGGCTGGACAAGTGTTTAAATACTTAGTCGATAAGTACGTGTATGCAATACATTCATAAGCTAAGTCAAGGATGTACATAAAAATACATTTGTGATGAAATGGATAAAAAATAAATTTAGTTGAATACATAATAATACAGTAAATGAAAATATGTATAAAATAATAAACAATATGCATAACTGTAAAAAAAATCACATTTCAAAATAGGTTGTTTTTACACACACACATGCTTAATCAATGCAATATATGAAGCAGATATGACGATAACTTGAGTGGAGCTAAAGGGAGAGGAAGACCAAGAAATGGGCGATTAAATGCGACGAATTAGATCTTCATGAATAAAAGGGTACGTAGTGAAAATAATCAAATGCAAGATGAGAAAAAAGTTTTCTGTGGCGAAGGAGGTAAACAAGGGTTAGAGAACTATGGCTAAAGGCTTTATTTCAATAAATAACGTGATTCTTAATTGTGTAGAATTAGTGAGTAAATTATGTTATTTGTGCTCGGAAAATAAAGTTCAGGGATACTTAGCCCGTATTATAGACTGTAGCTACCAGAAGAATATTGAAAAACAGGAAGGAGTTCTATGCTAAAACTTGTTTGTACCGGAAAAATAATCAATTTAAAGATCGTTTGATGTTATTGATGAGTTTTTATATATTTAGCTCTTAGTTCGCCCATTTTTCTGTAAACTATGCATTTAAAAATTTTTGATGCATTGGTATTTTTGCTTAGCGTGCCAGTATAACTACCTGTTACCATTGATAGTCCATAGTTGGTCATTGTGGCTGAGAAAGAATGTCTTCATTTAATTTCTTTAAATTATTGTAACATTTGTTTGTGTTCTTCAGATTTCCTCTATTTTAGTTAAAATATCAAAAGAAATTCCTGAAATAACCTAATTATGCTTTATGTAGCAGTTAACTTAATGCTGTAGATAAATAATTGTATGATGTACGGTATATTTCCCTTTTTCGATGAAATACTTAAATTGAATTTCCCAGATATATTACTCCTTTCTTTGCCTATGTGGTATTCTCACAAATTAGGAATTTCTTTCCATCTCCATGATTGATTTTATTTTCATTGCCATAAGAACATTGATATTGTTTGCAAGTCTGTAACCAGATGTAATTTTTCGGTCGTGAAGTATTTTCCACCATAGCTCTGCTGACCAAATCGTCATCTGAGCTAGTTATAAAGAATTTTTTTTTAGTTCTGACGATTTTCCACCGACCCTTCAAATATGTACGCTTGAATGTACGTTTTTCTGGCGAAAATGAGACAATATCTTCGTCTAACATTTGAATTATTACTAAGGTGAATAATGTGATGGAGTACCTGTGAGATGATATGACAGAATACTGCAAGGTCGTCATCATGATATAGCAGTGAAGTGGTGGTAGTGAAGTAATGTAATAGTTATGATAGTCTGGCTGAGACCGAGCTTTTCGTATTCTTTTATCCTACGGAGTAATAGTGGTATATCGTTTTTAATAGTTTATAATATTATGACAGTAATGGTATAATATGATAGCGCGGAGGCAATCATTTGATGTTATACTTCTTACTAAGGATAATAAAAACATATATGCAAATAAAGAACATACAGAAGGTACTATACAATATAAAGTTAAAAAAGAATTACCAAACATGAGATATTGTATCCAAAAGTATGCCGACAAGATTGAATAAAGAAGAAGAAAATAGAGGTATAATATTTAAATTAACTACGTATAATATTTTGAGTTAAAAACGCTGCGAAACATTTGCGCTGAAGAGGGAGAAAATGTGTTCGTAGCAGATGTACAGTCGTGAAGAGAAAAAGGTTTGGGAAATGGACGTGAGATAAGAACGTAAAGAAAAAGGTCGTGTGAAATATTCCAGGGATAGAAAGTACAGTAGAGAATATATGTACTTTAAATGATTGATTTTGATCTCAAATTATTAAGGCAGAATGGAAACGTAGTAAAAAAGCGAAAATATTGGTTTTAGTAGAATGAACATATTGGCTAGCGGTAATCCCTTTGTGGGTGATAATTACAGTAGTTAAAAAAAGTTCTCGCCTTTCAACATTTTCGCGTCGGAAGAAATCCGGAGTGATCTCCAGAAAGCAAACACCGCATGCAATAGTTAAATTCGAGCCTTAATCTTCCTCGTTGGCAAAGTTGGAACCTCCATTTGCGCCCAAGTTTCTTCTCCCCTCGAGAGCCCCAAGTTCTCAGTGTGCGAAGATTGCTTCGCTAAGGTAGCCGTCTGAGTATGCGGCCAGATCCGCGTAAAGGGTGCGGTGGTCCTTTGGCGGCCATTCCCTCAGGGTATTTCCCCTTCCCCCGTGACGCACTGCCATAGAAGAAGAGGTCGATTTCGTAGGCGGATCCTGTGAGTGTTGCGTGGAGGCTAAGCGTGGCTGTGGTTATCAAGTGCTGTGCTCACTCTCTGCTTTGGGAAGTTAATAGAAATCTCCACTTAATCAATTCCAAGTTGCGCGGACGTAGTTTCTCCTTTGCGACTCCTTCGCATTTCGGCCCTCGGCTTCTTTCTCTCGAGGCTACTTCTCAGAAGGTGCCCAACTCGGAGAGGAGTGTTCCCAAGTTTTTCCGCTTAGTAAATGAGCCTCCCGTCATCTACCTTGGGAAGTTTGTTGTCTCACAAGATCGCATTCGCTACTGCTGGGGAGCTGCTCCGAGATATACGGAGCTAATGGATTTTGGTCCCGTCTTGGAATCTACGCTCGAGAAAACGCCTACTTTCGCATGAGATATGGCGAAGTACCTGAGAAATTGTATTTATGCGTAGTTGCAGTTTAATTTGTCAACTGGTCTAAACGTCATTTATTCAGAAATTAAAAAGGGTCGGTCAGAAAGCAATGCCTCACTTTTTTCCTCAAAAACTATATATTCTACAAAAAATAAATTACCATATCTGGAAGAATAATGTTTTATCTTTTCATTCTATTTTCCACATAATCTCCTTCAAGTTCTATTGCCTTCCTCCAGTGATTTACTAGGGCATGTATGCCCTGTCGGTACCAGTCCTCGCTCTGGTTATGGACCCTTTTCACTTTCAACCACCTTCTCATTCACTCATCCTCCATAAGCAGGTACCAACTGTACTCTTATCAACTGTAGATGTTCCATAGACTTTACAAACGTTTGTGAATATTCCTTGCCGTTCTTTTCTCTATGCAGAGAAATTCAATCACAGCACGTTGTCTGTAACGTATATCACGGTCAGACCACTTTGAAAGCTTCGTAGCGCTATCCTATCTGCAAGAGAAAACAAACTATGCACATACATGCTGGAAACGTCATAGAATTCGAACCTACATTTTCGAATTACTAGCATTGGTTTTGGTGGGAAAAAAATTGGGGCTGGATAAAAATGTGTTTATGTGTAACCCTCGTATTCTTTTTTTATCCTCTTTGATTTAAAGGAAAATACCTTGTCTATTAGCAATAAATGACAACCGTCTCTCTTGTTATCAAATATATGTTGAGTTTTTAGTGCAGAGATGTCGGAAAACCTTACCCTTCAGGGCGTAGGTTGAGGAGAAGATCTATACTTCAGCTGTCTTTATTCAGTACATTTTTAAATAGTTCATTCTCGAAAAACGTTAATAAACACTGTGTGTCCTTTTCTTTAGTGGTCCAGTCTGTTACTGCGGAAAGTAAAATCCAGGAAATAGAGGCTTGAACTAGTTAGTTCACAAGGTTATTATTTACATCGAAGATGCGCGACAGATATTGGCTAAAGACTGCACAGTGCATACAGGTGATACAAATGGCGGCTTGCAGGGTCCATACATGTTGTAGATATGAATGTTACTATACGAAGGAGTGGTTCAAGACCTTACTTACCACAATCAACCAGCCTTTCTCCATCTTTTACATCGCTCTCTTTCTCTTCGATTGCCACATCCCTATTAATATATGAATGAAACTGAAATGCTAGAAGCAACTTTAATTTTGGTGTATTTTCAATTTGCTATTAATTGAAATCCTTACTGCAGTGACATAGTTTTAGGTGTTTACTCCCCCCCCCCGAGCCAAAATTGTTTTAACAAATTGAGGTTATGGGATTCAAATTGTTGTAGTATTTAAAGTTATACACGCCACTTGCAAGAGATATATGCAAACACAAATTTAATTCCATCTTTGTTGCATTTAGGGAAGACGTTTGCCTGTCTCAGGGATGGAGGCAATTTTGCATTTACTCTATGGCTCAGAAACTCCCGCCAAGGACAAATACAGGCTACGCCACTGTTTATCGTTATTATTCTATGTGCTATAATATTTAAAAGAGTATATTGTTTTCAGTTTATGGGAAGATCACATTTACTATGATTGTATTACTTTCTTTCATTTTACTTAATAAGCTTCTGGACTGGATAAGCTCCGAGGCTCACGTGATTTGTGAAAGCAAAACATGCACAAGTACTCCGGACTCCCCAGGTATTGAGGGTCGACATTGCTACCTCTATAACTGATGTTATGAGTGTTGGGCAGGTAGAGAGCACCGGTGTTTTCCTTTCGTCCATTACAGCTTTCCTCAAGAACGGACGTGCGATGCCATAGAGAGTCAATGAGCATTTTCTTAAGATTGGCCGCAGGCTGACGGTCTACATTCCGGCGTCAGGTTCGTGCGTCCCGCCGAAAATGCGGTCGCATCTTCAAAGGTAACTCGAAACCGAAGCGAAGATACTCTCCTCCATCCAAAGACATATTTGTTGAAGATATGACATATTTATGTGTAAGATTCTCAATGGAAGACTTTCTTGTCATTCGAATATTTTAATTTAATTTAATAACTTTGGTAAATTTCTGTTACGTTGCCTCAGAACCCGTTTTTCCCCTTCAAAATAACAACTTCACGACCATTTGGTTATCTGATCCAAATGAAAGAGAAGGTGCTTAACTTTGCTATCTCGGTGTGCTGATCATTAAACTAAATATTGCTCCGTTTTTGAAAATGTAACCCTTTAGAAAGAAAATGCCAAACCTGCATTTTGTGGTTTCAATATGAAAGAAACATTTTTAAAAAATATAGCGGCAATTAAAAGATCAAAACGGCATTCCAATTAAAATGGATTCCCTCATCCACAGCTATGAGTATCACGAAAATGCGGCGGTTCTCAGATAAATGACAATGACGTTGGTAAAATACTTATCGGGATGAGTAAGAATAGCGATTATTTTATTTGGCTCTAAAACGCAGATATTTCTGTCGAGGAAGAAGAACATTTATTCCATAAACGTTATTTTTTTATTTTATTCGCTCATTTCACCAATAAATCACCCCTTGAACATCTCTCTTGGAAGCTTTGGCAGCTGTCTGTTCATGTTAATTCTCCTGACTATCATCGGCTTTGTAAATTTTAATCTTCTTCTTCCATCTTCCCCGAGTTTAAAATATTCATATTTCCGTCGGATCGGAGTGTTTTCATTTCTTCGCACTCATTTACTGCAACCATTACCTCATCATTTAGTTTCCTCACATGTCAACTCGACCTCCATTGTGTAGGTACAATTGATTCATACAATTTTTATACTGGTACTCATAGTTTTTCTGTTTATTTCTCTTCATTTCAATTGATTACAATCTTTCCGTCCTTGGTGTTTATTTTGGTTACTTAAGCAACATTTTTCCATTAGTCCTTTATTACGGAAGGCATTAAACAGTGTGAAACAGTTTTTCATAAGCGAAGATGGAAGATGTAGTATTGGCTATAATTTAATGAAATACGATTTTATTTAAAGGTCACATTGAGCACCCAAAACGGTTGCTCCTAGGATTTAGAGCCGAAGGCCCCCCACCGCTGTACTAGACTGTATGTATATCTGTTTCCATCTACAAATATAATATTGGAACTCAGAGAATGTGGCTAGAAAACGATCATTGCCATCGTTACCGATTATCATACGTTCAAATTTCGGTCCTTTGGATAGTTCTCGTGTTAAAGGTTTCGAAAACACTCCGTAAGCCGATTGTCGGAGATGGAACTGGGCGTTAAGAGAAACAAACGGGAAATTCCGGGTTACCTATTTCTAAGAATTTCCCTATGCGCGTTTTGATAACAAAGCTTCCATCATCTAGGGTGTAAAAGACAGTGTTATTACACCTCTAACTTCAGCCGTCTTCGGATTCTTTCAGGTAGCTCTCGTGGTTTAAAATATATTAGATTTTCTAATTAATTACTAATAAAATTCGCAACGCATCGCCCAGCGAGACTCATTTGTTTCGAGATGAAACGTTCCCTTGTGATCGCGCGGAAGCGTAGTGTGACTGTGGAATATCCGATGGACGAAATTCGCCGATGACGTCACTTGGGCCGCCATCCCTCCTTAGCTTCCCTTTATTCCTGTCCTAAGCAGACACGGAGTATGCCCTCCAGGTGGGCCTCCCTCCTCATGCTCCGCCCATCCATATTGGACTCACCTTCCATACTTCAGGTGCCATGGGAGCCAATCTTCGCTTTACATTCTCAACGGATGAAAAACTTCTGTAACGTTCCTTGAGTGTCGCACTATCCTTTAAACCGCACTGTTAAGAAAGGGCACGTTTCCGTTTCGAATTTAACGTTATTAACTGACTCGTTCGATGAAAGTTTAGATTGCAGCCGAATTGCAAGACCTTTAACGTATTTGTTTGTGCTATTTTATTTGTTTGATATGCACAGGTTTTTTCCTTCGTCCATCAATAGATGAATAAATATAAGTATATTTTGTTTTCTTTGGCGATTACGATTCAAATATGTCACTATCTTGCGATGTGGTTACGTTCTCAGAAAAAAACTCCATTGCTTAATAATTGAAGTCGTACTTGGTATTCTTAGCGGGTGTTCCTAAGAATGCCTTGTCCCAGATTCCTGTAAGTTGAATATCAAGATGGGGAAAAGAACGGTATTATTCATATATCAGTGTTTTGAAAATTAAGTCAGTTCATAGACAAGAAAATACTCTCGGATAATTGTCAATATTTTCTGAGAACCATTGCAAACAATATTATTCTGTCATTAAAATCTTTATAAATATAACATTAATCTTACGTTGATTTCAGTTTCCTGTCATACCTTTGATACCATTTTACACAAGACCCTGAATTTTCCATGTACAGTAGTAAATGCTTTCGTGCAATATATTAACATGAGTGTTACATCCTCCGTTACCTTAGATTTACTTTTATAAGGAATTATTTAATTTCAGACCAACTTCCCCCACCGGCTGATCAGATATCATTGGTTTTGTTAGCTAATTAGCTAGTTGATTCTCCGTGTATTCGCTCTGCGGACAATTTTGAGATACCCATAAGATTGTTAAAAAAATACCAAAAATGGCGTTAAACTCGACTTATCGAGTGAAAAAATCCTGCGGTGGCCTCATATTTCCTTTGGGAAAATAACATTCGTCATTTTTCAGACATATTTACCGATACTTATAGTAAAGGGTGTTTTTTTACGTATAAAGAAAAATAATAAAAGGGCACAGTGTTCCCACATACCTCATTCGGGATTATAATGTCTCCTTCTCTGAATCATATTTACAAAATACCTTTTTTTACAATTTCAAATGCGAGTCCCTTCTTAAGGTTTTAGGAAAATATTTAATAATAATTCACAATTGTGGAATTTTTCCAGTTTCGGAATTATGTTCATCTTTACTATATATACTGATGGAGTAACTGTAAAACAACATCCTTATCCAGTGTTCCACAATGCAAGCCTAATGTAAACATCCACACAGATACTAGGCAAGCGCCGATCGGCGTACCATATTTAGGGATTGTATAAAGATTTGTTGAAGATATGACATATTTATGTGTAAGATTCTCAATGGAAGACTTTCTTGTCATTCGAATATTTTAATTTAATTTAATAACTTTGGTAAATTTCTGTTACGTTGCCTCAGAACCCGTTTTTCCCCTTCAAAATAACAACTTCACGACCATTTGGTTATCTGATCCAAATGAAAGAGAAGGTGCTTAATTTTGCTATCTCGGTGTGCTGATCATTAAACTAAATATTGCTCCGTTTTTGAAAATGTAACCCTTTAGAAAGAAAATGCCAAACCTGCATTTTGTGGTTTCAATATGAAAGAAACATTTTTAAAAAATATAGCGGCAATTAAAAGATCAAAACGGCATTCCAATTAAAATGGATTCCCTCATCCACAGCTATGAGTATCACGAAAATGCGGCGGTTCTCAGATAAATGACAATGACGTTGGTAAAATACTTATCGGGATGAGTAAGAATAGCGATTATTTTATTTGGCTCTAAAACGCAGATATTTCTGTCGAGGAAGAAGAACATTTATTCCATAAACGTTATTTTTTTATTTTATTCGCTCATTTCACCAATAAATCACCCCTTGAACATCTCTCTTGGAAGCTTTGGCAGCTGTCTGTTCATGTTAATTCTCCTGACTATCATCGGCTTTGTAAATTTTAATCTTCTTCTTCCATCTTCCCCGAGTTTAAAATATTCATATTTCCGTCGGATCGGAGTGTTTTCATTTCTTCGCACTCATTTACTGCAACCATTACCTCATCATTTAGTTTCCTCACATGTCAACTCGACCTCCATTGTGTGGGTACAATTGATTCATACAATTTTTATACTGGTACTCATAGTTTTTCTGTTTATTTCTCTTCATTTCAATTGATTACAATCTTTCCGTCCTTGGTGTTTATTTTGGTTACTTAAGCAACATTTTTCCATTAGTCCTTTATTACGGAAGGCATTAAACAGTGTGAAACAGTTTTTCATAAGCGAAGATGGAAGATGTAGTATTGGCTATAATTTAATGAAATACGATTTTATTTAAAGGTCACATTGAGCACCCAAAACGGTTGCTCCTAGGATTTAGAGCCGAAGGCCCCCCACCGCTGTACTAGACTGTATGTATATCTGTTTCCATCTACAAATATAATATTGGAACTCAGAGAATGTGGCTAGAAAACGATCATTGCCATCGTTACCGATTATCATTCAAACTTCGGTCCTTTGGATAGTTCTCGTGTTAAAGGTTTCGAAAACACTCCGTAAGCCGATTGTCGGAGATGGAACTGGGCGTTAAGAGAAACAAACGGGAAATTC
The DNA here is from genome assembly GCA_000376725.2 of Ladona fulva. Classification (NCBI taxonomy): domain Eukaryota; kingdom Metazoa; phylum Arthropoda; class Insecta; order Odonata; family Libellulidae; genus Ladona; species Ladona fulva. The sequence continues at coordinate 203,990 of KZ308219.1, read as the reverse complement.
CGGGTTACCTATTTCTAAGAATTTCCCTATGCGCGTTTTGATAACAAAGCTTCCATCATCTAGGGTGTAAAAGACAGTGTTATTACACCTCTAACTTCAGCCGTCTTCGGATTCTTTCAGGTAGCTCTCGTGGTTTAAAATATATTAGATTTTCTAATTAATTACTAATAAAATTCGCAACGCATCGCCCAGCGAGACTCATTTGTTTCGAGATGAAACGTTCCCTTGTGATCGCGCGGAAGCGTAGTGTGACTGTGGAATATCCGATGGACGAAATTCGCCGATGACGTCACTTGGGCCGCCATCCCTCCTTAGCTTCCCTTTATTCCTGTCCTAAGCAGACACGGAGTATGCCCTCCAGGTGGGCCTCCCTCCTCATGCTCCGCCCATCCATATTGGACTCACCTTCCATACTTCAGGTGCCATGGGAGCCAATCTTCGCTTTACATTCTCAACGGATGAAAAACTTCTGTAACGTTCCTTGAGTGTCGCACTATCCTTTAAACCGCACTGTTAAGAAAGGGCACGTTTCCGTTTCGAATTTAACGTTATTAACTGACTCGTTCGATGAAAGTTTAGATTGCAGCCGAATTGCAAGACCTTTAACGTATTTGTTTGTGCTATTTTATTTGTTTGATATGCACAGGTTTTTTCCTTCGTCCATCAATAGATGAATAAATATAAGTATATTTTGTTTTCTTTGGCGATTACGATTCAAATATGTCACTATCTTGCGATGTGGTTACGTTCTCAGAAAAAAACTCCATTGCTTAATAATTGAAGTCGTACTTGGTATTCTTAGCGGGTGTTCCTAAGAATGCCTTGTCCCAGATTCCTGTAAGTTGAATATCAAGATGGGGAAAAGAACGGTATTATTCATATATCAGTGTTTTGAAAATTAAGTCAGTTCATAGACAAGAAAATACTCTCGGATAATTGTCAATATTTTCTGAGAACCATTGCAAACAATATTATTCTGTCATTAAAATCTTTATAAATATAACATTAATCTTACGTTGATTTCAGTTTCCTGTCATACCTTTGATACCATTTTACACACGGCCCTGAATTTTCCATTTACAGTAGTAAATGCTTTCGTGCAATATATTAACATGAGTGTTACATCCTCCGTTACCTTAGATTTACTTTTATAAGGAATTATTTAATTTCAGACCAACTTCCCCCACCGGTAGATCAGATATCATTGGTTTTGTTAGCTAATTAGCTAGTTGATTCTCCGTGTATTCGCTCTGCGGACAATTTTGAGATACCCATAAGATTGTTAAAAAAATACCAAAAATGGCGTTAAACTCGACTTATCGAGTGAAAAAATCCTGCGGTGGCCTCATATTTCCTTTGGGAAAATAACATTCGTCATTTTTCAGACATATTTACCGATACTTATAGTAAAGGGTATTTTTTTACGTATAAAGAAAAATAAGAAAAGGGGACAGTGTTCCCACATACCTCATTCGGGATTATAATGTCTCCCTCACTGAATCATATTTACAAAATACCTTTTTTTACAATTTCAAATGCGAGTCCCTTTTTAAGGTTTTAGGAAAACATTTAATAATAATTCACAATTGTGGAATTTTTCCAGTTTCGGAATTATGTCCATCTTTACTATATGTACTGAAGGAGTAACTGTAAAACAATATCCTTATCCAGTGTTCCACAATGCAAGCCTAATGTAAACATCCACACAGATACTAGGCAATGCGCCGATCGGCGTACCATATTTAGGGATTGTATAAAGAAAAAACTTTACCCTCGGATGATATTTGTAAAAAGAGCTGTATTTCCTGCCTCAATAGGTCGTTGTGGGATATTTAAGTTATAATTATTTTGCAAAATAAAACGGCCGGCACAGAATACCGCTAAATGTACTCAAAAGTCTTGTTCTTAATCTGCCTTAAAATAGATTTCACAACTTTTATCGGAAGTCAGTTTACAGGGTTTACGGTTGAAGTTTAATAAATCATTTACGGCAGGATTTATAAAAGTTTAGAATGGATATCATCAAGATATCGCTCGAGAAGATTCACTTCATGAATATATGTGACTCTATAAATTGGTCGATCTTTTATCGAATTCTTCAATCATACTTTTTGTCTTTAGAAGAATTCTATTTTGATTGCTGCGATTCCTAATGATATTCCATATCATATGTTTTTCTTCCGCGGATAATATTTTTTAAGGATCGCTAAGTTTTTTATCCCCATTTTTCTGCTCAATTTTCTTTTAATACCATCTTTTCACATTAATATCTCTATGGAATATGACGATGGTTTTAAGTAAAAGAAGAATTTTAGTCTGTCTTTTCTAAATAGTGGCGATTTATTATTATCACATTATTATTGGTATACTATTATTATACTGATATTATTAATTCATTATTATGATATTATTGTTATTTTATTATTATATTGTTATTACAGTATTACTATTCTCTCTTGCCAGTTCATTGTAGGTTCTTTGACGAGTCTTAACAAAATCAAAAACTTTTTATTTAACTCCTGGGAACTTTCTCATTATTGATTTTAATTTTAGAATGACAGCCTTTTGGATGTGTTTAAATGCTTTTTCTGGTGTATAAGTTTTCCAGATGCGTGTAAAAATTTTTTGTTGTAACTACTGTGAATAAAATTACTATGGGTACTATTGTGGCTGTTTTCAAAGCTGTTTTAATTTCTGTGCTATGGGGGTGTATTTAGAGATCTTCTTCTTTATTGATACTATCAATATCCTGCTCATTTCGAGGTAAATTAGGAACCTTCACTTTGCTCCACATATAACCGCCCTTATCACTCCGAATCGGGAGAATTCTCTCCTCGATTCATCTTCGTCTCGGATAACGGACCATTTCGAGTACTCTTGGGTATTCCGAGCTATAGTAGGCTGTGGATTCCGAGGCATTTCTTGGACGTCCATTGAAGTGGCGTTCGAAGGAAGTCCACCCAATCAGCGCTATGATCTCCGGAGATAGGCGCCTCGTCGGAGGTGCATTTTTTCGTGGACTCCCTTTTATTCACCGGAAGAGGAACGCAACCCATTATTTGGTTGGGGGTGAAAAGGGCCGATTGATGATTCGCCGCTTTGTTCGCTTTGCTTAAGGAGATGTTCCCTCGTCACTCGCCTTAAACGCGCCCCTTATCTGTCAGCCTCCACTTCACCCATCCGTGGACCCTTCCTCTCCCTTTTTTTCGCTCTCAACGAGCCCACTACAATACCCATCTGGGTCCGATAAGGCCATCCCCGCAACTTCCTCGGCTTGTTATCTCGTTCTGTGGGTTTGTAGTGCCTCGAGAGCGAATTTTCTTTTTCTGGACCCGCTGAAGGGGTGATAATGTTTCGGCCTTCCCTGCACCCGTTTTGTGGGCAAGTAGTTGCTGGCTCCCCAAGTTTCCTTCTCGACGTCGTTCCCGTGTTCTTCCCAACGTCTTCCCTAATTCTCCTCCTCGACGGAATTATCTGACCAGATCGAGGGGTGAGGGTATGGTAAAGAGAGCCATGTCTTAAGGATGCGTATTGAATGTTGAGACGTCGGACTCAAGATCAGGTTAATGATTGCAACTCTGGAATAAATTAGTTAAGCGGGAAATCAGGGGTTTTGGGACCCATATCTAATACGACGGAATCGATTTGGCCTTCTTTCAATGTAGCAGCCACGAAGTGTTTTATGTTAGTCGTATAAACGGGTCCATATATCCGTATTCGAACTGTATCTGCAGACTGCATATCCATTAAGTGTTCACTAAAGACAGTAAGTCATCCCGCCCGAAAAAAACAAATTAGTCGACCCGACCCACAGCTTTTTTGTGCGGATATCCGCGGGTCTGGTAAATTGCCCATTTACCTAGCTTTGTTCCGCATTTATTCCAGTCTCTATTCATCTCCCGTTTTCGCCGTCGAGAAATAAATTTAGGAAAACAAGGAGTGGGGAGGTAGAATTAGAATTAACGGTTATTATTCTGTACGAATTTTGTGTTGATACGTTATCTGATATGTTGAATTCACATTTAATGTGAGGTAATGAAGATTCTTGAATGTAATGTTTTAAGGTATTTTTCGCACCCTTACTCCGTTGTCTGCTGTATTACGTAGGGAATTTCAATTACGATATGTTTTAGTGGGTTGTGAGAATCGAATACAGCGAAAAATAGAGTCTTTACAAAATATCGAATTATTTAGTGACTATTTTGCTGTTAGTATGAAGCTGATAAAATAGAGATCCTTTGTCTGACCTAAGATGCTCAAGAATTCCCCAAAGTCCGAATTTTTCGTCCTCCTTCGGAGGTCCCTTTCGGAAATCATTGATTGGCCGAGGACTCGTTTCCCTTTCCACATTCGACTGCTTCCTCTCCTGTACTCCCATCAGCGTAAAGCGCTTTCAGCTTCAGATGTTTTCAAAATGAAGACACTGTGGGTTACTGAAATGTAAATATACATTACCGAACACGAATTTTCGGGAAAAATCGGCTGAATATTTCGAAATTTCTTGGGTATTTTTCGCAATTTATTATATCAATAATATTTCTTCTGAAAACAGATGGCTCAAGTTTTCGTTTTTATCTTCATGCTATAGCTTGAATTTTAACGAAGATTCTTACTCATTATAGGTCTTATACTGTGGCACAGATCAGTTTTGCTGTGAGGCTGACGATATTTTTGCATATCTGTGCCTGTCACCTGTTCATTTCTTTCATCTAAATCCACTCTGGGTCTAATTTTCCTATCTATTAACTACTTTCACAGCATCCGTTTTAGGTACGTGAAAGGTTTGCGTTTTTATTTCCAAATTAAACCTAAACATTCTTCCTCCATTCCTAAAAAATAAAAAAGAATTCATTTTGTGTAGCTTATGCTCTCGTTTTAGCTAGTATGCGTTTGTTTGATTGAATTATTATTTGATTCTTTTCTCCAGCAATTTCGATGGAATATTTTGAGAAAACACGGTCTAATGTACTGGTTTATTAACATTTAAATCGGTGTCGTACGGTAGTCAATCGCAGCCTCGATGATTTTTCTGTTAAATGATTTATTAGCGAATAGATGCTTAAAATCCGAAAAAAATCATTTCCCGCATCTTTCTTTGGAACACCTCAGGAATACGAATTGTTAATGCAATCTCGTTTGTGTATAATTTTCTTTAAGGAAGAGCGTTCGTAATGCATGGCAGATCTAGGAAATACCCGTATAATTTTTGGCAATCGATTCATGTAGAAGCAAAGAAGTTAGGCATTTATGGTTACGTTATATTTAAAATGTGTTGAAAATTATGCCATGAAGTTATTAAATGGCATTTCCCATCTGCGGTTAACCACTATTAACAAATTTTCTGATGGTCTTTGTTTGTGAAGGCAAACTGGAAGAGCAAGCAGGGGAGGTGGGTTGCCCCTCCCGTACATCCATCCCTGGGCGGACGCCTTTCATCTCCCTTCCGCTCCGTCGCCATATTCTCTCCTCAATTTGAGTCGATGCGATTCGCTATCTCTTCTAATTTCTTCTCTTCCGACAGACGGCGGTGCTTTTCTTCTAATCTGCTCCTCACATTTCGCCACGTTCCGCCCTTCGCTCTTCTTTTTAATCTTCCAGTGTCACGGCGGATTCGATAGAGGGCGTGTTATTCTTCTCTTTCCAATGTTCTTTGTTAATGGCATTCGAAGGGGCTAAATATCTTTTATTCGAGGCGCTTTTCGGTCGGAGACTTGGTCTTCATGGAGTCCCACCTTTGCCTTTGGGAATGCCCACCCTCGGATTCATAAAGTAGCGGACTTTGTTTATTTTTTTATTGTATTGGAAATATAATAGCGGCGTTTTTGCTTTGTTCACTTTTCTGATTCAAAATATCGTTAAATATGTGTTATCGAAAGAGGATCTTTATCCTCTTAATTTTGTGTTCTAGATTTAATGATCCTTTCCCTTGCCGTTGAGCCGAAAGGTAATTGTATCAACCCTTAGTCATGCCATTTACTTTCAGTTCTTGTTTTATTTTCAACCACGCGATTGGTGAATTGTAATTCGTTGTGTGCGCTTTAATCGTGATTTTTTGGATGCTTTGATTTTTTTTGTTTACCGTTTATGCAATTTATTAAAATTTTAATAGTTGCTTCTCTCTTTCAGTAGCTAAGCCAGGATATATCTATGGGGGTGGGTTCGATCAGTTCAGAGAACGAAAATATGCCTGCCTTACTACGACCGGTATAATCACGAACACTACATATTACAAGATAACTAAAAAAATCCCTTCAAAAACATAAACTACATAGAAAATGAGGAGATTTACGCGGTTAAGTTGCAAAATAATTGATCTTTCCGAGATTGGGAACCCAGGTTGAGATATAATTCTTAAATGATTTAAACATGTTGGAGGGTGGTTTGAGCCCCTGAAAACCCCCTCCCCCTTCGCAGCGCCATTGCTCTCTTTAATATACTTTGTTAAGGATTTTAAATGGAAGAACTTCTCATGTGATTGAATTTTCGATTTCTTACAACATCACATCATACGCAAACAAAACTTGTGTGAGACGAAAACTTACATCTCAAAGTTACATTAGCATTATCTTGAAGTGAAAGATTTTCTATGCTCTCATGCATTTTTGTAAAATTCAGGTCAGCGTGCATAATGACGAAATCCCTAATTCGTTTAGTGACATTGCATTAGGATAATCCGTGACTTTAATTTATTTCTAAAATTGGTAGTCGCGACAAGCAGCGACTCACTCTAGTTACTGTACTACGCGTTCATTAAGTACCCATAAGACATAATTGTTCACAAATTGCTGCATTTTAATCTCATTGTCGCGCACATATGTATGTTTAAACTTCATTGTTAGCTAATAGCAAGAAAGCTGTAAAGCGGAATCACTCGGTATCATTGTATTCTGAAGCTCTCTGAAGCGGCAGAGCTAGGTTCAAGGAATGTTTTAATACTCCTCGTATTCATAAATCCGTAATAATATTTTTTTATTATTAATACTATTTTTTTCAGCAAAGGCGTACAGCTCTTTTCAGCCTTCCAGAGCACATCCCGAGGGGACAATTTTTCATTTAATCCCACGCATATTTATCCATTTAAGACGCCGCTGGTTATCCACCTCCCGCTCAATCTCCGATTCTTCAGCGCCATCGAACATTCTCGAATTTTTCCCTCCGATATTCGTATGGCAGCCTCAAACCCTCTCTCCCGGCCCTCGAGGCACGTTCTATCGCTGAAACAAGCCCCCACAAAAAGAAGGAATCCGTTTTTCGCCCGGATTCCTAAAGTTTTCCCCCGCCGCGCCTCCATTCCGACAAAAGAACCAAATCAAAGGATGACCACAGTGGCGCGAAATGAGCCCCCGCCTCTGAGCACCACGTGGCGCACCAGAGAATTACAAAACTATCCGAAAGGCTCTCCGTCGGCCATGTCTTTGATCCGATCCCTCTCTAATACCACCCACGTTTTGTTTCCGGCTTCGTTTTTTACCTTTTTACATCCCACTCCTCTTTCACGAGCCACTCTCCTTTGTCAAGCAGTTTTCGCTTGTCATATTCCGATCCTTCCCTTTGCCTTCAATACGTTCCGGCAGAAAAACTGCGTCGGAGGAAAGTTGCCCAGCGATTCTCTCCTTTTCCCATTTCTCTACTTTTCCCACGGATTACGTAGCTGTTCGATGCCTCCGAATATCGATGTATTATCTATAAATGTATTAAGTATACGGTTTGTTTCTATGTGTCTATTCGTCTGCATACGTATGAGATTCCAAACGTTCAGATAATGCTTTATCTTGAATGGAATGATTTTCAACTGAAACAAAACCGAGCTCTATTGTGGTACAGCATTCTTAGTTCTAAATAACAATGAAGAATGTTGACGAATTACCCCGAATGAGAGTGAGACGTAACAATGGCTAACTCTAACGACCATAAGCGTGTTCTCGGAGGGTTTAGATCGCCTTACGTATACCTTATTTTACGTCACCTTTGGTTGAGGCAACCAAGGCATTAGTAGAATTAACCTTCGGCAGATGCTTATATAACTTCAACCAAAGAAAATGGTTGGGGTTTCTACATGAAATTCTTGAACCAACCGTTTCTTCTCGATCGGATTGTTATATTACAAGTATATCTGTTATTGTATATATTGTTAATAAATAAATAAATAAATAACATTGTTAATATTACAGATACGTCTGTTTAATCTACTCCTCCCTTAGGCAAATGTTACTATTTAAAAGTAATGCCTAATTATTATCTTTGAATTTTGCAGCGTCACAATTCAGGGAATTAAGTATAAATAGAATGAAGTTACACGGATTTTTTTAAATATTATCTTATCATAACTTTTTATTAACAAAAACAAACAGTCGTGATACAAAATCTTGTCTCATCGTAGATACATTTCAAATGAAAAATGTTTGCATTATTCATGAGCTTATTCACTTTATTTTATGAACTGGGAAGATTTCCTCTCTTCTATACTTCTTCTTCTCCGCAACTATTGCTCTGAAATTAGTCAGTGTTTATGTGTTCCACTTGACCATTTATTGCTTTTAATCCTAGAGATCAATGTACAGTCATTGTGGACGAACTTAGTTCTAATTCTCAAGTACCAATGTGTGACTTTTCTGCAATTTTATTGCTACTGTTAGCATCTGAACTGTAGAGATGAATAGGCTGACAGTTTGCTCTGAGAACCAATGAAACTAGCGAGCCTTTTGTTTTAGAGGTATTGTTTTCCAATGTTACCTCTGCTCATGCATTTGTAAGTTTTTCGTCGTACATATTCTTGCGTTCACAATTCGGTTAACTTCCTACCTCAAGCCACTGCCACTTTTTTCTCCAGTGAGTTATCTTCAGGTCAAGTACATTCATGATGAATTTGTGTATGTTCTTCGCCTGAGAGCCGGAGTTCCCTAATTGGACGTTGAAACCAGATCAGTATGTGAGAGTGTGCAAACTATATATCCCTCATTTTAGGGATTATGAAATGTCATCGAATATGAAGGAAAAATCAAGCTCTGCATGCGTGAAAAATAGCAATCCCCTGGGTTGTTCATAAGGTTCCAAGAATCACGCTTAACCGTGCCTAAATTGGTGTCAGACTACGGCAAAACCGAGCACTATCATTGTAATGCATTGTTGCAAGTACCTAATAAAGAAAAGTCTTAATAAATTCGCCGTAACGATAATGAGGGGGAAGGATGACTTTCTCGAACGACAAGTGAGCGTCTCCCAGGAACGTTTTGAACAAACTACGCACGTGTTTTCATTTAATTTCACCTTAAATGTAACAGAGTGGAAGAATTTACATTCGATCGTCACGAAAGACGTTACAAAAACAGAATATATTTTGTTGCCGCTAAGAAAACAAATGGGTCCCTTTGTTTGTCAGCTGCGTTCTCGAGGGAAGCTGTTACCGCCGCGTGGGTCTTGAAAGGGATGCGCGTTATTTGGACGGAGATCTCATTTTGTATTCAATCCAAGCTCCGAGACAGGATCTGGGAGCGATGCACCTCTCTGTCCAGCACAGGATTCCGTAGATCAGCAATTACCTCATCATTGCTCAGCGCCGAATATTTGCGAAGAATGCGTAGCATCGTCTCCTTGCGGAATTGCGTAGCGGAGTGCTGCAAAAGGGGCCACTCATTGGCTGCGTCAAAGGAATGCCGACGCTCTTTTTTTTTATTCGCTCAAAAAAGTAAAGACAAAAGAAGGGGAGGGAGTGCTCCCTGTTTAGCCGACCTGTCGCAAGAGGGCAGCAGCGTGCGGACGCCAAAGATTCATGACCTTCCAAAGCGGAAGCCATTTTTGTGCTCAATCGGATGATCAGCGTTTCCGACTGACGATACACTTGAGCGGATCTACCTGCGTTTTTTATTTCTTGGAGGAATAACGCGTGTTATAGTAATTTCTCGATTCGTATTTTAGGCTCACTGCGTAATTATCCATTACTTTCCTTGTAATGTTCCGTGCTTTCCTGTCCTAGCATACTTCCTTACTTTTAGAAATATCAACTGATCTCTCCAGTTTTATTCTTTCGATTGCCTACATTTCTAGGATTAACGATATTTTCCAATCCATTCGACCATATTTCAGTCTTCCTCACCCTTCCAGAACACACTTCCTCATCACACACTCATCTACATCATTCTATAAACATCCATCCCTTCTATACTTCCAAACCAACACTTCTTTCATTCTGCTCCTACTGACCATAATCATTCACTCATAATCTGCTCTTACCTTCCACGTCTCTCCTGTGTTACCGTCCCCATTCATCATATCATTCGAACTGCATTAATTGCTCCCCTTGCTTCTTCCCCTTCTCCCAGCGTTAGCTACCTAAGGAAGCCAAATCTTCCGACTTTTTATTTCAATATCTCGCTATTAAGTATACTACTTATCTAATCATTTCATCTTTGAGATATGGAAAATTTTGCTTTTGGAGCACCTGCGCAGAGATGACCAAAATTAACTACTGCTCTCAAAGTTAGAAGTAAACATTTCTGTTAAAAATAATATCACAGAGAATTTCATACCTGTTAGGATTATGAACGCCGTAATAATACTTTGGAAAGGGCAAATCAAAACTCAAGTAAGAATTATGAATTTGTTTCTGTTCACGATGCATTTGCAAAATAATTAAATTTATTCTTCTCAATCTATGTCAGAATGAGTTTTAGATTTCATAGAATTGTGAGTAACTGTGCGGCATTTCATGACAGTAGAAATACGACAGGGAACAAATTTTCGTAGAAAATTAAACCGGTTTTAATATGAATAAATGGAGAATAAATGGATAAATGGAGTAATAATATATTTCTGCGAAATATTATCGAGTACCTTACAGGCCATATTATATATGATATTTCTCTACTCAAATGCAAATACTCTCAATAAGTCAAACAAAAATTGAAGCTAAGATACCCTATTCACTATGCTTTCTTTACTATTTGGTAAGTTTTAGAACTTATTGTACAAACTTTACAAGTGATGCACTGGTACATTGGTGTTTTGCTAAGTTATATTAAAACGTTTACTTTGCTATGGACATTTGTGTCCTGTCTTACTTCTACTGTCATGGAATACCTCTAAGTTACTCACAATTCTATGGAATCTAAAACTCATTATGACATAGATTGAGAAGAATAAATTTAATTATTTTGCAAATGCATAGTGGACAGAACCAAATTCATCACTCTTACTCGAGTTTTGATTTGCACTTTCCTAAGAATTATTACGGTATTAATAACACTGACAGATATGAAACTTTCTGTGATCGTTCAACTTCATTTTTATCAGAAATTCTTACTTCTAAATTTGAGAGTAGTAGTTAATTATTGCCATCTCTTCGCGGGTGCTCCAAAGTAATTTCTCCTGGAATAAATTTAAGTGGAAATTTCTTTGATATCATTTTTTATTACTAATTATTAATGACAAACTGGCTTGCACTTTCAAAACTCTGGCATTGCTAACGTACTGCAAAGTGAGCACAGGCCCACTTCATTCGATAGCAGTTATTGTCTCTTTCGTCCCTCACTGTTAATCACGGACCTCAGACTACTCGCCATTTTTCGTTAAATTCTGCGCTTGTAGTTTTATCGCTGACAATATCTATTTTTCATTGATATTGAAGAATTTCAGTCGTCCCCGACGGAGCTCGTTTTAACACGTTCACCGCGGATAAGGAAATCTCCGAAAACGAAAGAACAGGAACAGATTTGGAAGTACAAAAATAATAAAAATTTAATGAGTTAAGTTTTGATAATATGAGATCTTACTTACTCTTAAATTTTATGGGAAGCATAAGTTATTAGTTAAAAGTAAGTGTAAATATTTTAACTGTTTCGCTCATTTCTAAATTTTACAATCATTACTTTCGGGATTTCATAGATCTCTAACCTAAACGTTATTTCACAATGGAGATTGTGGAAGGGAGCAGCTGGAGTCACGCTATTCATTTAAATAGGCGTACTTTTGCCTGGAAATTGAACGTCCGCTTCTCCCATGCATTTTTAGCCTCTGCGTTACTACGAATATATCACCGTAGCTTCTTTGTATATCAACCGCATCTTGGCATCGATAGTTATTGTCTACATTCAAGAAGTAATTTTAATGAATACCTTATTGAACATAACTTGATATTTCTTTACTCAAATGCAAATCCTCTCAATAAGCCAAACAAAAATTGAAGCTAGGATACCCTATCCCTTATGCTTTTATTGCTATTTTGTAGGTTTTAAATATCATTGTTTTAAGTAATACAGTTATGAACTTTCTCTGAAAATGTAAATATTTGGGATTAAAGGCATCCAATTTGCTTATGGCTAACCGCAGAAAAAGAAGTGATCATAGCCGGAACTAGACTTAAGAGCTTTGTTCTATCACCAAGACGTCATTGCTCCATCCTGTGGATCGGAATGTCGAAAGAGTGGTTCTTGAAAATTAAGAGATGACCATTTTTGGTAAAAAGCAGAGCTGCTTATATTTCAAAAACATTTAAATGTCGACAGAGAAGTAATGCTTGCGACTATAATTTGTATGGCTTAACTGGACCGAGCTTTAAGGCAGCAAAAGAATAATTTACATTAAAATAAGCATCTTTAGTGAACGTATCCTTCCAAATGTTTGAATTCGCCTATATCTCGTATGATTGTCGTTTCTTTCGTATTTCGGCAAAATTTTAATCTCGGCAAGTAGTAAAACAAACTGCACGTTCATTTATTATCGAGGGGCTACTAATTTACTGGGTTTGTATGTTAATGCGGTCTAATTTTAAAAAGTTAGCCCACTATAAGCTACAAATTAGTAGGTAATTATACTCAGTCTCTTTGCAGTCAACATATTTAAAACAAAGCTTCATAAATATGCACACTATTTATCTATTCGTAAACGGCCCCGTCAAACATAACGGAACGTAATTTAAATGTTTAACTGTTTATATCTGGTCCTCCTAAGCGAGAAGTGTCCGTCGTAAGACCATAATAACTCAATATATCTGTTACTAGTCGATGGTTTATTCGATCCTGGATACATTTCGAATAATTTGCTAGTAATGAAATGATTGTAAGGAAACTAGTCATTTATGACCATGGAATTACCATTCATAAAACTTTGTAATTTTCAACTTTAAGCCATAAGATTAGCTAAAAAAATAAAATAGCTGCCGCCTCATAGGCGGCAGCTATTTTAAACCCGAGAACCACTTCGGAAAGTAATTTTCCATTTATTTCATCAAAATATTTGCAATCCTGAATCGAATAGTTTTCGTGAGGCTTACTAAGTGGAAGAAACGCAATGCAGTTCGTTTCATATCTCTACATCAAGCCGTTTCTGAGATAAAGAGGGGAACGGACAGGCATTTTGCTTTTAATATATGAATTATTTGATACCCTTAGTACTGACTTTGTAGATTTTCGCAAATTTGTTATCAAAGGTAAAATAGTGCTACTATCAAATAAATTATTGTTTATTCGAGATAATTTCCAATTTCATCTGGCGGTCTCCATTTTCACAACTTCTTAAGTTTGTTGATTTGATTAGATAATTTCTTTCAATGGCTTATGATCTACAAGTATACATCTTCTTCAAAGAGAGAGAAACTTTGTATTTTTCCATGGGATATTTAATCTACGACCGGTTTCACAAGCGTGCTTTCATCTTCAGGCCTGAAGATACGAAGTTTCTCTCTCTCTGATGATAATTTTCCACCAAGTAACACCTTCCACCATCGACTTCACTACATGTTCACTTCCATGAAATTATTACATTTAAAATCGCTTATTAAATCAAGGGCATCCTTACACGTAAATCCCAAGTTGAAGACACCGAATATTAGCTTATCAATGTCTTGGACTTGTTATTTTCATGTGTATCATTACTGTAGTATATCAAATATATCTTGTTAGCTGAGTAGCCGTAGCAAAACAATAAAAACTTTTACACTAAAATGTACTCATCTTTGATTGGTCTCCTTCCCCGTACCTTAAAAGACGTAATATTTCTTGCTCCGCCCAAAGCCGCCAAGATAAATTTAACAGACTCTAGTATTATGTAAAGGCGACAAAATTATTGAAATAACATCAGTAAGAAAAATTAATTCCATGCCATCCATTTTCTGAACTACCGACTCAAACTTCCAATCAGACAGACGCTAATAAAGGAGGGCGCTCTCCTCCAGTTCGTTTATTTATAGGAGATCGTTCTGCTTAAAAGTTAGAACGTGAACAAACATCTCCAGAAGAAGGCATCCTTTGTTATCTCTCCCATCGTCGCCGAAATGCCACGCAGGAATTCTTCTCTAACATTTCCGATACACCCCGATTTATCTCTTACCAATCCTACGCTCATCAGATTTTGGCCATTGTGCTCGGGCGAGTGTTTTCTGAAAGGAATCCTCCCGCGAATTGAAAGGACTGGCGGAGGTGACGTCAATCCGTGTCCTCTTCGATCTCTGCCCACCCAAGAGACAAGGAAGCGCTCGGTTAGGAGGAAAAAACAACTTTCTCAGATGCCGTTTCATTGAGTTCCTATGAAAGCATTTCTCATGCTAGTTTAATGGTCGATTGGCATCTTAAAAGGATTTAATGATTTTTTAATTAGTTACTCCGTACTTTAGTTCATGATAATCTAAGTATTAAAGTATACGTTATTTAACGAAACTCCACGACACTTTCTATCCTTTCATTCATTGGGACATCGGGAGGCGCTTTAGACGTATCTATCAACATCTGCACAAATACCCTGCAAGCCGCCTTCTGGCGTGTGGCAGGGTGTGTAAACACCAAGAGGAGAATTTCCTCTTTAATTTATTGTTATCGCGTATCGTTCGTGGAAAAAATGAGTCCCTAAAACGACTTGTCCTCGCATCTATTTCTCTTATTTTGCGATCAGTATCGGATCGGCCGAAGTAGCAGGGGGGTCGCATAATACCAATTACGTCTTCCGAAAATGTATTTCCTCTGAATGTATCTAACAATCGCAGCCTAGCTTCTAATCTCCTTTCTTTCAAGGATTCCCAACCTGCGTCTGAGAGCATTTGCGTTACCTTGCTTCTCTATCGTAGCACTTTTTAACAAAACGTATCGCCTTACGCTGCACTTTCTCGAGTTCGCGAGCGTTCGTTTCATCCGCTGGGTCCCATATACTCGCCGCATATTCCAGATGGGGCCTAACTAACGTGAAATAGCATCGCTCTCTAACTACGCTGTATAAAACCGAGCTTTTTAGTTGCTTTACCGCATATTTTCGAATATGTGTGCTCCAGATTAAATTATTAGTATGGGTGATTCCAAGATATTCTACTGATTCGGCTACATTCGTTCCAATAATTTTGTACGGGTGGTTCTGACGCAATTGTTTCCTTTCGAAGAAATTTACTACAGAGCATTTATCTACATTAAGATCTTGTTGCCATTTTTCGCACCACATTTGTATATGAGCTAAGTCGTTTCAGAGTGAAGCATTATCTTCGTCACTTTATATTTCTCTATATATTACCGAATCATCCGCAAATATCCTCACATTGCTATCGATCTTATCGCTTAGGTCATTGATATAAATGAGGAAGAGTAGAGGTTCGATTACACTGCCTTAAGGTACGCCTGAAGTGACTCTGACTTTATCGGAACTAATGCCATCAAGTACCACTTGCTGTTCTCTCTAGTGTAGAAAATCCTTGATCCATTCAATTATTTCCTGGTTGATACCTGCTAATTTTAGTTTGTAAATTAATTTGTAGTGGGGTACCCTAAGCTAAAGCTTTCTTGACGTCATGGAAAATAGCGTCCACTTGGTTTTTACTTTCGGCAGACGATATCATGGACGAATGATCGGTTCTTTCTAAATCCGTGTTGGTTCTTACTGAGGAAACGATTGCTATCTAAGAACTTCATAAGTGAGCTAACAACGACGTGCTCCATTACTTTTCCGGAGAGTGAAGTTAATGAGATAGGCCTATAATTTCCTGGGTTCTCCCTTAACCCACTTTTATAAACGGGCGTAACATTCGCTGACTTCCAATCTATTGGGACTCTACTTCGCACATGGACTTGGTAAATATAATTTTGAGATAAGGGGCGACACTTTCTGCCATTTCTTTCAATACTCTAGCCGGGATACCCTCTGGACCTGGCGATTTGTTTGGCTTAATATTACGTAAGAGTTTTGCAATTCCATCTTCGGTAAAGCATATACTTTCCATTGACGAGAGCGTATTAATCTCCGGAAGGGTATCTCTGCAACTATCGCCCGTGAACACGCTTTGGTAAAAGATATTTTATATGTTTTCTTTCCTCTTCGAATTAGATGTTTAATAACCATCCAAATGCCGGCAGAAGGAAATCGAGTTTGGAGACAGAACGGGAATTTCCGGATTACAGACTTCTAGGAATTGGTAATCGGAGCTACACCTTTGATTCTAAACGCTTAAAGTGTGTTTTTATAACTCTGACATGAGAGAAAAATGAAGCAAATATGCTAAACGGGTTGATGTTTTAGGAAAACGATAATTTAGAAGTCAGGGTAGGACACTCCTTTAACATTATACTTCACTCATCTTCGGGAAGTGACCCTCCAAATCCATACAGATTTTTCTCGGTCTTCCTCTCCCTTTAGGAGAACTCATGAACACATCTTGTACATACTTTGTTGATTACTCCTCCCTTTATCGGCAAAATGCCAAAATATCTTGCGACACCGTTTAGCTTTAGTCATTCTGGATTTTTTTTCTTGCGGTTATTCCTCACTTTTGAATGCTGACTGCAAATTACATACCAATCTTCTACCTGCGTTTCTGCCTTTGCTGAACTCATTTCTATATTTTCATTCTTTCATAAAAAAACAAAACTTATAAATCCCCCAATATATCATCCACCAATCTCACCATCTTCTACCGTCACCACCGTGTTGCACTATTTAAGCTCATGCCGCTATCATTTGATTCGTTAATGGAATCGAACAAGACTTTCTTGGGAAATTTTTTCTCAGATCCGTTCTCTTCGTGACTGCAGGCTTACTATACGATATCACTTGCAACTCCATACAAACTTCATTTTTGATGCAGATGACCTATACGTTAATGGAGAAACTTAAACAATAGAGGTTGATATCATATCACTAACCGTGAAATCATTAGCACGAAGACTGGTTGATTCCTCATTTCCTCCACTATAATCAGCAAATGGCTTTGAAGTGGGAGTGAGGTGACTAGGAATTATGAGGAATGTAGTAGTCAGATTCGAATATTGTGAATGAAAAATGTTCACGTAAGGGCAACGCTATGATCCGATGAATAACACTTTTCATTACATTCAATGAGTTTGGATGGAAAATGATCGCAATCACTTGTAACTCACTGTGACTTTGATGTTATTACACATATGAACAAGATAAGTAGAAGTAAATGTGTGGTGTATTTTCCTTTATCCCAATGAAAATATATTTCACTTATCAAGATACATGGGAAGCAACATATGGTACACCACTCATAAAACGGAGGAAGATGGAATTAATTATTTTTATAGTAATATTTTTGAATTGTATTAAAAAGACGATTTTTAGTGCTTGGAATATAGTCATTTAATATTTATGTGACTGTGTGAAATAACTAACTATAGCGAATAACTTCGTGCTTCGTTTTAATGTAGAAACAATAAACTGTTTAATTACATTAATTATTTATTTCATTTTTGTTTCGTGTTGATAATCATATCCTAGTGTTGCTAGTGGAGAAGAGTGTGCTGTACAACTTAGTGTTTGTTTAGTGTGAACAATTTTTCTTTCCAATATAAACAAAGAGACAACGGTGATTATTTTTTTTTTCTTTCGATTTGAGGCGAATCTATGTCCTTTTGAGGCTTTCGTTTTGGTATTTTCGAAGCACTCATGCATAATTTCATAAATTCCAGAAGGAATCCAAGCGTTAACAACCGAGATTTCGGGACCAAAGTCTGAAGTAAATGAAACTGATTTAAATATCTTTTCTCGTTCGTGATCAACTTTTTTTTCTTTAGCGGAAGTAACAATATTTTATTTTTTCGATTAGCCTCTAGTTGACTCTATCGTAAAACATATTTTACCTACTACTTGCATTGATTTTCAACTTCCTGATTTTATGATAAGAGGACGATGTATGTATTTTCACTCCTATGAATTCATTTCCGAAATTTACGCACAGAAATTCTCGGAACTGTTAACTTGTTTTTGAGGAAGAGTTCTGATATTGCATTTAGAGATCCGTTAAAACCTCATCAGATTTTGACGGAACGAATGTCGACGAGTAGTGAATAAAAGACTTTCCAGCGCTATTGAGAAACTGCGTGAGTTAACATCCTACTAGTTACGTATCGACATGCGGCAGGGATTGCAATTTACTTATTTCTTTACTCGTTGTTATCTTTCCGTGGGCAACTTAAGTTATTAAGTTGATTTTTCTTCGGGTCCATCACTTTTATTTACCGTCCATCGTTTGAAGTTGCTAGTAAATCTCACGATCCCTATTATATATTCCTGAAAATTATTTTCTCGAAGTTAATTTAGCAATCGTAACCTATTATGTCTCATTCTTACCCAATGTGCACTTTGAGATTATGAATATCCCTTGTTATTTAATCGCAGTGATTCTTATCGAAACAGCTCTTTATATGTATAGTTACATATGCACCCCGCCAACGATTTTATTGTTAAGTCTTCCTCTCAGAGGCTGTACGAATTTTCATCTGCAATAGATATTCTTTGAAAGAAGTTAACTACATAACATTTTTCTACATTCAGCCCTGACGTCGCGCCATTTCCAAACTCCGAGTAAATAATTCGACAGGGTTAATATGTCTTCTCTACTACATTTCCCAGTAAATTTCCGTATAGTCCGCAATTATCCTTACTGAACCATCCATTTGATTACTAAGGTCGTGGATGTACACTAAAAATAGCATCGGTCCCATTACGCATCCCTGAGGTATGGCCGAGGTCACTTTATCCACGTTGTAACTAATACCACCCAGTAGTACTCGTTCTCTGTCGTTGAGAAAGTCATCTCTAGGTCTCCGATGCCTGTTTCGTCCTCTTGATCTCACATACGTGCGCATTACTTGCCTCGCATTTTAGATGAGGCATGACTAAAGCGAGGTAGCTTCATCGCTTAAGCATAAAGCAAGTTTACTTATTTATTGCTATTAAGTACTATGGTTTTACTTCTAGCTGAGGGGGCATACACACAAGTCGAGCTTTTTCGAGCAAATGATGCTGAACATTTTCGACTCTCGTTATCTGGAAAGCTTTCTGTAAACTACTCTCGCTTCTGCTTAAAATGGAGTCGCGCTCTATGAAATTCTCTAAATGGTGTTTCCACGCGTTATCCGTCGTTCCCCTTCTTATCCAGGACCCTTTCTTGCATCTCCCCTCTGTCACTGCTAATTGCTTCCAAGGCACCAATTACACCTAATGGGGAGGCGTCCTCTTCCAGAGTGTGTGGGCGGGGAATACGGCCGTGGGGGAGATGCACGCGAATTCGTCGAGTGGCACGGAAAAAGAGTGACTGACGCACACGCCTCTCGAAAATTTTCCCCGGGATTCCGTAATCAATTTTAAGTAGGCATTTGTTTGAAATTTTCTCCCTCTCCTAATTAAGGTCCTTTTTGTTTTCGCGATGTTGGATTCCTCTGAATGCGCGAGTATTTTGGTAATTGGTGAGCTCGGGATCTGAATGCTGTCCGTGCTGAGAATTCATCGAGGAGTGAATGCTTTGTGGGGAACTTTTTCCTTATTTAATCGCAGAGTCTTGAGTGCATCGGGCCGAGGTAGTGCGTTCGAGGGCTTCGCCAAACCCTCGTCTTCTTGGCCGATGCACTCTTCATTCTGCTTATCCATTCCATCATCTTCTCCTACGTACCTCGAAACGTCTGCTTAAACAAGTGATGGAAAAGCGGAGCAAATGTATACGTTATATCCGGGCATTGGGAATTTCGATTTCCGGGAAGAATGAAGAATTAGCCGCGCGGAAGTAATGGCTTCCGAAATGGGCGAGTTTTAATTTTCGTACTCCGCCATTCGTTTCACTGAATTTTAGGTGCTATAGCACGGTTATTCAACACGTGCCCTGCGAGCGAGAATACCCCCGGAGATGGCGTTCAACCTGCCCGCCAATCTTCGTTAATTAAGGCGAATAAAATTCGATCTGAGATCATTGTGTCTATATTTAGGTAGTTATAACTTTTCGGGTATTTTTTTACATTAGTCCGTTAAGTTATTCTTATTGGGACCAACACTTTATGTATGCACTGAGTACCTATTTACACGTTCTTCCGTCTTTTATAACCCACATGAAAATATTCATGCAAAAGTACGAAACATTATGGAAAAGAGGGGTTGCCTAAACTTAGTGGCCCTTTTCTATCTTGCTCTTTTAACTTTCCATTTTCCCCTTATAAATTACTTACAAATTCTTAGGATAATGTGTTGTTCGTTTAGCATTTTTAAGTCCTAGTTGCTCAGCTTTTTCTACTCTTCCGTGAGTTAATCGTGAGTGTCCTTTTTCTATTAAATTTTCGCCTAAAAATTTCATTTTCATCTTATTATTGTCAGCCTTATTTGGATATTTGGTTGAGGCTATTTTATAACCGTTCAAAAATATTATTATGGAAAAATCCGTTTGAAAGATACTTCATGTTTGGCGGCTTATAAGGATGGTTTTTGGTCGAAGGTAAGAAAACTTGCTCATTTGCCGGATGTGAAAAATTATTTTGTAGTTTTACTGAAGAGACTATATTTAAACATAAGTCAGTTAACTCGTTTGGATGACACCGTTATTATAAATCGAAAATTTTTTCTCCACAAACACTTTTCTGCGTTGGCTACATCAGTTTTGAGAAAGACTTTTTTTTCCCTATGGGTTCATTATTTTTCATCTTAATATTGTCATTATTATTTTTTTCCTAAGAACAGACTTCGATGTTTTCAAACCCCTTTCTCATATTGCCTTCTTTTATTGCTTTTTCTTTTGTTTTGCTCCCGAAAGCTTTTTCTTTATATCTTTCTATGACTTAGGGCTAGATGAAAGAAGGGACTAATTAGTCTCAATCTCGCCTTGAAATAAAGCCGTATATAGTTAGTATTATAATTTTTGCCATTTGGTCTATTTATTTGCAGGAAAATTCCTACTTATTTACTCGAAATCAGATTTGAAATTTCGCATTTTCACGCGGTTCATGTTTTCAGCAATCAAATATTTGACGGGCTGAACTTAAATTCGTCTAGAAAAAATTAATATCAATAGATTAAAAGACAATAATTCCGAATTCTTTACTAGTTTCTTTGATAAAATCGATGCTTTGGCTTTGATATTTTTATTGGATTCCATTTTAACTGAATGAAGTAGTAGGGGTGAGTCATTCATAGATCACGGAAAATAATCAGGGTTCCGATCAATGAGCATCATCACCATGTGTGAAGACGAAACGGGAAGTGAGTTAGTATCTAAATCGGTTACTGAGGGTTACCAGTCCGACTTTTTTCTCCATTAACACCAAACCCTCATCTCCATTGCTTCTAATATTTTCTGCGGCTGTTGTACTTGTTTCACAGCCATAGGTTCCCTGAAATACAGTACATTGATCATGAGATAAATGTGTGGAGGTCATTTCGTCAGTAATAAATTACCAATTTCACTGCAAGTAAATTTTTTGCGTTACCATAACTTATGGGAACTGCATTTCTCTCTTGAGGAGTAATTTTAAAGTTTTCCTGGAATTTTAAATGTGGAAATTCATCACTGAAGAGGAAATCTCTTAAAACAAAATATTTTAACTATCAAAATATTCTCTGGTATTTAAACATGTGTACCTTCCTAATGTCCCGACGGTCATACCTGGGATAAGGCCAGACCGGACACCTTGTCCCTTGTATTACTGTGCCCAAGATGAGGGTCATGCTATTATCAGTTGTTTCATCCAGTACCAGAAGCAATCACATTTTAACAGATTCGATTCGATTCTTACAAAAAAATTATCTTACCGTAAAATTGGATTTGTGAAAACTGGCTGAAATACGTGGAACTGGTAATCCATCAGAGCTTAAGAAAAGTCTGTTACGAGTCTGACTCGTAGGTGCCAAAACATTTTAAGAAATGGTCCGAGGAAACAACAGTTTACTGTTAAAGGCAAAACCCGGAGGAATCATTAATCTAGTGAACACTGTCTATCAGATAACTAGAATTAGAACCTGCGAAGAACGGAAAGGAAATCTTATACAAAGAAAGGAACCGTGATCGTGATTCGAGAACTTTTCTGTGACGCAGCTGTCACGATTTGGACGCTAAAATGAGGTCCACACTTGAGAATCTGTCTCTGGAATTATTATTTTCTCGGAGAAAATCCCCCTCGACGCATCTCTCAATCGATTATCTCTCACATTTCCTCCGCTTCCATTAATTCTTCGCTCGAGTGGAGCAATCGGCGAGCCTCCGAAGTGATTATGGAATGAATGAAATGGCAGCGAAGATATAAGATCGGCAAAAATAATGGCGATAAAATTTGGAGCTTTTATTTTTAATCCGGGCCCTCAAAATTGAGGTGGCTCCGAAGAACTGCTCATTTTTGGCTGCTTCGTAACAAATTTGAGGGACCTTTTCCCTGTTGAAAGTGCAAGGCGTAGTTTGAGATCTTTTGCGGATCTGAGAATCACAAAAGGTGAAGGAGTGGAAATTCTTTCGGTTCTTCTCGTATTTTTCGTTGGAATATTTAATCACCCTTAATAGTCTACTTCGTATTCCTGATGGCGCCCTTCCTCATTTTGATACCCTGATATTTATGAATCTTCATTTACTTAGTATTCTTATTAGTATTTAAAAAATAGATGTACGTAAAATATTCCTGTACTCCAACATAGCATACCGATGACTAATTTTGTGCAAAGTTTAGAAACCTTCGAAAGAATGGTATTTTTAATGAAATTATTAGATGATATGTCGTAGTAGTCATTATTCTTTATTTATTTTCTTAGAGACGTTTCTGCTCCATCTAGTAGTACGATAAATCTCTCGACTGTACAAGTCCAAATGAGAAACTTAATTTTTAGTTGGAGATGTTTTAAACTACGAATGAGCTGCTCCGTTCATTCTCAAAACCTTTCTTTCACCATTATGTCAGAATATATAATTTTTTATATTTATCGCCGTATATACTTTAGTTAAACATATTTATTCAATAGAACCGTAATATTTTTAAAAACATTAAATACAATCATGTAAAAATTCCATTAAATTCCAATTAAAAACTAAAATAATATGCCATTGAATACTAAATTAAATACTAAAACATACTATATCATTGGATACTAAATATTAAATTGTATAGCATGATATTGTATTTATTGCTATAAGTACATGATAGTATACATCATTTACGAAATATGTTTTATAAATTCATGCATAATAAGCAATGCTTATTCTAGGCTCCTTTCTAGTTTTCTAGACTCGTTTCCTTCGCGTTCGTTCCAGCATTGAATTCAGTGTTTACTGTGAATCAAAGGCCCTTCCCTTGTCAGAGAGCAACACCCTCGCCTCCAAGACATGGAATCAGTGTCTTCCGCTTATTAAACGAGGACACGTGTCCCACAATGGATCAGAATCCTGATGAGAGCTATCCCTTCCTTTGTCCCCTTTTTGTTTGCTGCCCCTCCGATGCACGCGCTCTCATTCCATTTGCCTTTTGGGCCGCATTTTGCCGCTTAATCATTGCAGTAATCGATTCCGTGTCTAACTCACTACATTGATCATCTCTCAAGTCCAACTTTTGCTGCTGAAGATACGCTATGCTCCTATAAATGTTGTTGTTCATCGTAATATATTTTACAAATCATTTTTGTAATTTTAATATAGTTCCATAATCTACTAGATTATGCACCACAGTGATCGGCAACTTTTTTTACTTACTACACAATTTTCCACAACTGTACAATAACAGTGTAACTACTTAACAGTATAATTACTGTTAACAGTTATTGTTAGCAGTATAATTACCCTACCGCCCAACGACATTCTTATAACTTAGTTTGTGCTTATGAAAATCATTATACGAAAAAGGATTCATATCAATGATAACAATAATGTTCATTGACATAAAACAGCCAATCATGGTTATTTAGTTGAATTGTTCGTCAATATTAAATTTATTGACATTTCTAGAAATATAGCCCTTTCAGGGATAACGAAACAAAAGCAACCACAAGTTAATAATGAGATTGAATTTAAGAATTTCTTCATAAGTATATTAATATTTCTGTCCTAAAAATAATCATTAATCATCAGTTTTTTATAAACATTTTTCTTAGTCTTCCTTTCGTAATTCGTTTAAATTTCCTTAATTATGAAATTCCTCTGATCTTCAGCCTCGATTATCTATTTTAT
This sequence comes from Ladona fulva, assembly GCA_000376725.2. NCBI lineage: Eukaryota > Metazoa > Arthropoda > Insecta > Odonata > Libellulidae > Ladona > Ladona fulva. The sequence continues at coordinate 179,602 of KZ308219.1, read as the reverse complement.
CATTCGGGAAATACTGACCGTCTGTAAGGTGAAAACGCCCCATTTTGTACGGTATTCTTCCACTTACTCGACTTCGACACCTAACCACGGAAGAACAAATCTGTATTTAGTTTTGGTGTCCCTGTTTTCCCCTTCGGACACATTTAGTAAAATTTTCTTTCAAATTTCTTTGTTTCTTTAATTAAAAGTCACTGGTATGTTAGTATAAAACGGTATTCAATAATGACGTACTTAGTTGTCGATGAGTGGCTCCAAGGATGAAGGATTTGGTAACAAGGCGTGATTATTCGCACACATCCATAATTAAAAAAACACTGCTGGTGCGGTGGAAATCTATTGAAAAAGAAATGGAAATTTAATCTGATGTTGACGTAGAGAAAGAAAACAGGAATGCTGAAATCAAAAATGTTTTGTAAAAGTGGGAAGAAGTTTAAAATAATCCTAATAAATACAGTTTTTTAAATGTAAAGGCATCAGAACAACATCTGTTTAGTAAAAGGTTCTTGCAGTTTTTCAAAAATATTAAACACAAGGAGGAAGCCTTGTGTTTAATATTTGTTGAACAACTTGTGTTTTCATCGGTCACTTGGTCAATAAACTCTGTGTTCAGTCCTTGTCCTTCTGGTGAAGACATATCTAAAAGCAACGGTCGTGAAAGATTAATTTAATTTATGTTAACTTAAGCTGCAAGTGGAAAATTTTAAAAATGAGTATAATTTTATAGCATATAATTGTGTTTGATCTGTATATTATACATACATTACATATAGGCACTAAAGTAATGGCTAGAAGCCGGAAAGAATTCATAGAAATGGATTTATTATTATATATTACGAATAATCGATCCTTGTTTTTCATGGTAGTTAGTTTTATATATAAGAAAGCTACGTATACTTTAATAGTTATTACACATTCATGCTTGAAATATGTTTTTCTGCTATCTTAATTAATGAATATTATATGATACTATTTTCCGCAAGTCTCCATATTCATTTCTGCTGTAACATTTCCGCGATCGCCATCTCATAGCGGAGCCTTTCTTGAAAAGCTCTGATATGGTAAAGTTAGAGTAAAAAGGTAAAATGAAAACCAAGTGTGCTTCTTTCAAACGACATGGTGTGCGTCCTGAAACGTTTTTCATTACCATTTCTGGCATTTGATAAAAGAAATTGTATCTTCCATTTACTTTTTTCTCCGTGTTGCTCAAATATGGAAGTCATACTGAAGTATGAGTTTTGTTGAGAAGTATAGGCATTCATCTTTGTCATTTTCATGGTGTTGTTCATTTGGTGAAGTATAATAGAGCAATAAAATCTCTAAATATCCCTACTGTTTCAGTAAACGTGCTTCTCATCTCTTAGCCTTGTTTGGCTGTATTATCTTGTGCAATGAAGATTTGTGTGCGATAAATGCCCTTTTTGTTGTATTTACTTCCTTCTATTGGCTGCACATTGGAGAGAGAGAGTACAAAATTCAATACAGCTAACAGATGGAAAAATAAATGTACTGCTTTCCTTTCTTTAGGAATTCGACTTAGGGGAAAATACTGAGAGAATTTATTATATGAATCCGATTGTTTATCTTTCCGTTGGGAAGTATCTTTCTTAGTCTTTGTAGTACATTTTGCGTAACAAAATGGCCTACACCTTTTTCGGACGATGTTTGACAGATTGGGTGATTTTATTCTTATTTTTGTGAAAGGAATGAAAGGTGAACTCTTGATTAATCTCTCCATTGGTAATCCATATTTGAAAAATCCAATCTTCGTTGGCCGGCGAATATTCATTTATTATCAATATAATTTTTTTTAAAATTTTTAGTCGATGTCGTGAGGAATTGTAACGCTTTTGGAATCTATATGACGTAAGATTATTAGGAATGAGAATATTTCTTTCGTAAAACCTAGTGAGACCTGCACAATGTTTTCTGAGACCCGGAGGAGGTCGTAGATCAAGATTTTCAATCCTGAAGGTGTAACTCAGCTGTGAGAGATCTGCAGCCTATTCCGGCTTTGATTCATCTTTTCAATAAACTCATCCACTATAAATACTTTTTCCTACGTACTGTCTCTACTTTTGGACCTTATCGATATATGCATTTCGTCACCTCAGTACAGCCTAATGGTGTCGAATGTGGCCATAGTGTTTTCGTATGCTGCCTAATCTTACATTTACTCGTAAATGTGGCTTTCCGATGAAAGAAGTTTACTCACCCCTGGAGTAACTTCATTACGGAACCCATAAAGTAAAATTTTCCTTAAAATTATACTTCTTTTAGAGATCACAGGACATAGACGAGCTTTCTCAGCATAATTTCCGTTGTCGAAGTTTTTCCATCCAGCGCGGAAATATTCCATCATGTGACCCTGGCATTAGTGCTATTTACGAGCTAAGAATACTCTATATTTTGTCCATTTCCCTGTTTCCGCGATGAAAGTAGGAAATCTTCCTCCGATGGCGTAGCATCAACTTCCGACGAGTTCTTTCGACTGCAAATCCCTCGAATTTCCCACCGCCCCTAAAGGCAACCCCTTATACACCATTTTGTCTCCAAATCCATCCCCCAAGCGATCCCTTCGTATGGGGGGGAGGGCTGAATGCAGCCCCTTTTTCGACACTCCTTATTTCCCCTTTCCCTGGAGGCGGTGGGAGCCCCCATCCGGTTGGTAGGCGTCCATGGTAACAGAGACTGCCATTCCCTGTAGGTGTGGTCACCATTGAAGCCATCCGAAAGAACCGTTGCTCGTTTTCCCGCTCTCTTTACTTCCCCATCATGAAGATGATCGCTATGGAAACCACCCCTCGCTAGCCTCGCTTCCGCTCTCACAGATATCGCAGCGCCTTTTCTTTCATGAAAAATATCCTGCACGGGAATTTCGGCAATCATTGCACAACCACAAAATGTATGCATCGCATTGTATTAGAATTTCTAGTACATTAAGTGAACGATTTACGCGCATAAACTGTTCAAATACGACGTGGGTTGTGGGTTGTTACCAATCATTAACTTACCATACATTTTCATGGTCTAGTCTTCTGGAGATCCAAAAAGGGAATGAAATGATATGATTTCGTAAAAGATTATTTATATGTAATAACAGTGACATATACACAAACATTCTTGCATTATCGTCCAAGTTTTGAAGGCTAAAAAAGTTAGGCGCATGACACTCTTGATTCCTTATGGTCTATTTCCCAATGTAAAAGTTAACTCCGAGGAAGTGATCAAAGTTTCGTCGGTGATTCTTAAGACCTGTTTACATCTAAAGATTTATAATACAATTTTTCTTGTGGGACACATCATATGGCTAATAGGAACGCGTAGATACGTGTTTAACCTCTTCTATGTCCAGTTAACAATCCTATCTGTCTGATAAGACAAATCGTACAGTAAATCATTAGGTGTAAGGGGAGCTTAGGCTGAAATATCCAGGATAACCCATTAGAGAAAATATGAGGCATATCTCTAAACATCTTCGAAGTTTTATGCACGTTGATTTCATATTACGTTAAAATCCTACAAATGTATTCGTGTTAATGAGAGAGGAAAAATCAAAGATTTTAATGGGTACCACTCGAAAGTATTCTTCCAACCCAAGTTTGAACACTTCGCGTTATCTACTGAGGCCGAAACAGCTGATTTTGTAGTTGCTTTAGTTTGTAAATGCTGACTTCCGAACCAGAATGTCAGTTGAAGCCAGAATCGAATGTAATTTTAATCTTTGAAATTCTTTTCTACGTAATTGCGTCCTTTGTCTCAACCTGAAATCTTGTACGCGTAATTTCATTACTTTCGAACAATCACATCATGTACAGTTGAGAGTAAGTGATCCAATAATGAATCCCATTATTGGATCGCGTACTCTCGTTGTCGGACTCGATTCTACTTTGGAATTTCGGAAATAATCAGCCGCTTCTTCATCGCCAATTTTCCACCGAATCTTTTTCGATGCGTTAGCAATGATGTGTATGCAATTCCGCTCTCGGATTCAACTTAATCCTTGGACTTTCGCCGCTCTCTTTTCGGAGAGATTTCTGCGTACACAAAACCACTTAATTCGATTTAAAAAATAATCTTTCCTTTCGGCTGCCATCAAGTTTGCCACTCGACATTCGTAATTACCCTTTGCATTCTCAATTGGCTTAATTTAAAGTATCGCAAACCCTTTCATTTCCAAAGGCCAATAATATTTGCGGCGAATGTCATGAACAGTTTTCATCACTCAATTCTACCTTCAATTGTTTCTATATTTTACATTTTCTACTTTTTTTGATTTCCTCAATTTACATTTGGAATGTGGCGCCATCTCCTTTAGATACTTTTTTCGGTAACGCACTCGTGTTAATGTCTTCAAATCCCTTGTAACACTTTTAATTACTCAAGGGAAAGATTCCTTTTTCATTATCCTGTCATCTTGAGATTTAAATTATTTTGGTCGTTTGTGTTAGACGAAATTTACCTTCCGAACTACGCATTTTCATTAATCCCAGTAAATTTATGGAAGCCAAAGTCCGCATCTTTCTTTATGTCTACATCATACTCACTGGTCACAGAATGGCCCGAATAAATCGCTGTGCCCTTAATTTTTGCTTTAGCTTATTTTAGTAGAGCTTCTTGACATTCAGGTTGCCTTGTTCATTGTGTATTAAATTCAAGTATTATGACTTAGTATATTTAATTGAAAATAATCAAAATTAAGGTAACTACTTCACTCAAAAATGCTGGAGGAAAATGAAGAATCTACTAGTGGAGGATAATCGACAATTTATTTATTCAAGAATTGTATTTATATATATATCTTAAATTCACGATCCATCTTGGAAAATAGGAAACAACTGCTTACTATTTTAAGTATTTAGTTCAATATTAGTAAATGACCACATTATTGATTCCTTTAACCCTGTTGTCATTGAAAGTTGAGTAAAAGGAAAAATGATGTTAAGGAATCCAGTCTCCTTAAATTTATATTTTTGATAACTTATTTTACACCGTGTTTGTTAGGTGAGTAATAAACTACTGCTTAATCTAATTTAAAATGAAGCCTTTTCTAGCTAAAATATCTCCAATTTTTTCATGAGCATTGAGAGTAAGTAGAATGTTACTGTAGATATTAGAATTTGATCGCACCTCGTATTTCATGTGTCGTTGTTTTGTTGCATTTTGCATTTGCATTATTTTGAAAATTTCTCTCTACATCATTGAGTTGTCCAAATAAAATATTGAATTTGTTGATTTAGGACTATATGGGATACTTCATGAGTTATAATGATGTTATAGCAACCTTACGATCTTCTTAAAACTTAAATAAGTACCCAAGTATAATAATAATTCCTGTAAGATCAATGAAGGACTTAGGGTTCGGTTTTGTTGGGTCTTCGAATTTCCTTTTCCTCAGCGGCCAAGGAACCTTCCATTGCGTGGACGAAAATGAAAGAAAGTGTGAAGAATGTTAATGCTCTTTAACTGTGAAATATCGCTCATTTAAGAGGTTGCATGATGTAGTACGAAAGAAGTTAGAAAACGTGAAAAGGGCAACTCACCTAGAACTTTCTCATGAACCCGCTTGAGAGATAATGATTCCGATAAATTAAGGTAAACACTTTTCCAACGACATGCTTCAGTCATGTAATGGTAATCATGTTCAAAGTATCGGCGAAAATTTAGTATAAAACCTCATAATAGCAAAGAATAGCTTTCACTGATTTTGGCCCATCGTTTATCCTTTATGTCGACGTAATTCCGAATTTGACGATGAGAAAATTTCTTTTACGGAAAATGTTTGTCAAATTGCCCAATTATTCGCCTGGTCCTGCAAAGATTACTGTCATTATGATAAAAAAATGTTATTCGTGTCCACGGCGTTCCGAAATGATCGAAACGAAATCACAACCGGGAAATCATGAAAAAGCTAAATGGGAAAGCGATCTCATTTCTCTCTTCGCCTCGTTCGTTTTCCTTCCATTATTTTTTCAGTTTCAGCTTTTATTCGCCCCGTAGTCACATGCATCGAAAGCTTGGAATCATTTTTCATTTATTGAAGTAAGCAGAAGGCATTGCTTACAATTCCAATCAGGTTCGAGTGGCAGGTATTTGTTTTGAAAATCCGGTTGAGCTTTTGATCAACATTTCATCTCTTTCTCCTCTGTTATCGCCCTCCGCCGCTTATTAAACATTTTCGATTTCTGCTTTCGCCTCTCTCCTTCAATTTTCCATCGCATGGCTCACCATTAAATGCACCTAGTAAACTCTGAAATCATTTGGCGCTATCAAGGGATCCGATTCGAATTTTCCGCTCGCCGATTTATCGCTCTCCGGAGGTTTGCAATTGGATTTATCGGTAAAATCTTTTTCATCGGATGTGCAAACAAGGAATCCAAACAACTCGGTCGCATTTTCTCGTTGTTATCTGCCAGAGGCTCTCATTGAGAAATCGTGTTAAATTTTCAGCACGAAATTGGCAGGAAATTATGCCCGAGCGCAGATAATGTGATTATTTTTCTTATATCGACGAGGATGCGAATTTTTTGCGAAGCGGTTTTCCTGGAAAAAGTCGAAGCTCTTTCGGAAAATATGTACAGATTGAGGTGCAACTGTGCAATCAATGCAACTAATTATTATATAGATTGCGTGGAATGCATCTTTATTTGCATATTGTGGACTCTGTACCTGAAATATCAGAAATTTTGTATTGATGTTTTGTTTTTTCCAAAAGCAATGGTCAATCATTGCAATAATTGAGTAAGTAGCACCTAATTCTGTTTTTACGGACGTTTTTGTAGGAATTCACTTTAACAAAATAAAGCTGTGTTCCAAATGTTATAAACAAACGCGCTAATTACGAATTTCACTACAAATATACATGTTAAGCAGAAGTCATGGATAAGTGGTGAACGGTAACATTATTCCAGAGATCTGCTGGAAATTTATGGGCGGAATTATTTTTCATAACATGAAGATCAGAGATTTTTATTTGTAGATGGAAGGGTACTAAAGAATTTACTAATAAGGTGGACTAATAATTGAATTGAATATATACAGTTCTTCTCGCAGAAGAAACAAGCTTCTTTTGTAGAAAATGCTTACTTATGTGGCGAAAATCCAGAAAAACGCTGTATGATTTAAGGAAACTGAAAATCGAGTCGCGTTTCTATTTTGCAGCAACGCTTAAGGGGGTTGCATATCGAAACCTCTGCTTATCAGTCGATCACCACCTTCAATAAAAACTTGAATTTATTCAAAGGAGTTGGATTCAAAGTGTTTGATTTCGAGATGTGCGCCTCAAACCCACGGATAAGCCCGTTTATTCAGGGTGGCCCGGGTAGAATACCTGCCCGGGAAAAGAGAGGCCTGGGTCCTAGGCAATTATTTTTCACATCTGTTTATCCCTGGGCTTGAATCCACTAACGGATCATTGGAAGTGAATGAAGACTCTTGAATAGCTACATCATTTTTTATGAATGATTCGTTGTAAATGTTTTGTCGCCGATGATAAAAGATATTTTCTAAAAATGTAACTCGACTTCAAAGTTCTTCTGATTTTAGGTTATATACCTGGGCAATCACATTTATTTACAAACGATACGAATAATCTCCTATTTATGGGTGTAGAAATTTTGGCGGTTTGTTTAAATCCTTATTACTTTCCACTATGTAGTATGTATGGTAATTCCCAGATGTATATATGTATGCTTTTTAATATTTATGTAAACGATCGGCGTATTAAAATGCCAATTTAACGCATCTCGTGCCCACCCTTCTGTGGAAAATGAAGAGATAAATGAAGCTGTTAATGAGACCAAAATTATTATTCAACTTTGGTACAGTTTAATCTGTGATTGTGCTTTAGTTGCTCATATAACTGTGCTTACTATTTTACTCTTCTTTTTGTACTAACTTCTCCATTCGCGAAGAGCTTGCGACCTTAATGTTGTCTATCTTGAAAAACTGTTGTAACCTTTCCCTGGATTCGCTTGTTGAGCTGTATTTAGCGCTCCATAAAATGTTGTTTGAAGTCGGAAACCTGAGTTTGAGAGATAATGGGTCATTGACAATTTTTGATTCGATTCGATCAACGAATTGAAGTCAATTTAACTGGAATAGTTTTAAAGGTTTTCTATCCCGGAAACAGTTTAAAAGTATGAATGCCTACGGTTGGAAACATCGTTAATTCTAATTATTATCTTCCTGTTACTTTGCATTTCTTTAAGTATCATTTTCTGGCCTTTCTTGATTTAGGGAAGTCAAGTTAAGACTACTGTTTTATTTCCCCTTTTTCTTGTATTCACCACAGCTATTAAAACTCGCGTATGTTGTGTAATTAGTTCTCTTTAAGGGAGTCGAGGGAGGGGTTCCGAACTTGTTACTTCATGTAATTTTCTTTTACCTTTTCCCTCGATTTTTGTTTGTTTGGTTACTCGAGTTAAATTTCCCGGGAAGCACGGACAATTCCGCCTTTTACTTAACCAGGCAGCATTCTAGTCCCGACACAAGTTTCGTACTTGGTGCGTGAAATCTTTTCAGCATTCCTCGCCCTAAAGGAAGGGCTTCTCCGTCGAGGTTGTTTTCTTAGAAACTTGCCTGTCCGTCCTTTCTCCACCTCGCTCAAAGTTGCTCACTCAATTTCCCTTCCTAGGCTTCCTTTTGACCCTTCCATTTCCTCCGAAATTTCCCCTCACTAAGCCACGCTTCCCTTGGAAACGTAAATTCAATTCCTCTTTCGTCAAACTCTCTTGTGAGGGAGCAGTTAATGGAGAAGTTGATGGAGAGGCAGACGGAAAAACAAGTGAATGTTGCTGGAAAGGACTTGTCTTCTATCTCATTCTCGGTGGGAGGCGTCTAGCTTGCCACTTCCATCCGAGTTTGTTTTCACTTTGTTTGTAGCGTCGATGTAACGGATTACAAGAAACCTGCATTGCGGAACAATCTTGAAAGGGTACATTTTGTCTCATAACGTGTAAAAAGATTCACCTTAAAGTTAAACGCTTTTACGAAACCTTCTCACGAAACGATTAAAATAGACACCTGTTTCCTTCAAAATCTGAAATTGCTCTACTTTCAAACTGGAGTGGCATTTAAAACCACCTTTCCGGGGATAATAAACTACAATTATCTCAAAGGCGGTGAAGATGCGGCTTCTCCGTGCATTCAATGAGACCGTTTCGTCACTTCCTGTAACAAAAGTATTGTAATCATTGTAGTACAGTTTTATTGTAATTATGACTTAAGAAAAATTTCCCATGAAAATCTTCTATTTTCTTTTAAAATTGAAATTACCCTTTTTTTCTGGAGAAGGTTCCATCTGATGCATTCTTAAAGAATTTAATTGGAAAATATTCTCCCTTCGTTTATCGAGTGATTCGTTTTTCTTCTTACAATTTCGATGTTCAAGTGTCTTCTGTTCGCTACTTAAAGGCGACTTAATGATTCCACAGCTGACTGCTAGTGCATGCGGCCTTTAGATGAAAAAGAAGTTTCCCTATTTTATGTCCACCCTGCACGATGATTCACATTAAATTAAGTCGTGTTAAATTCATGCTCATAGCTGTCGGCCTTTCTCTCTTTTGCATATTCAAATTGGAGTAATGGTCGTAAATATTCCAGATAACCATGCACGTAAAGATCTAATTAAAAAAGATTATTTTTCCTAATATCTCTTTTCCTATCTTTTTTTTATATTCTATTTTTTTAAATCGTGAGATATCCGATGGAATATTTTATAATTTCGACAAATTAGACGCTATTTAAAAACCATCCTTATGTCAACTCTTGGCATTGTTTAGGAATGAATGGAAGAAGAAGTCCTAATACAATCGACCAGAAATGTTGTCATGTTTTTGCTGGTGTCATTGCTCTTAGAAAACGAAGTTAGACAGGTCGTGCAAGTTACCAATGGGTGCCTCAAGGAAGACCATTCAATGCCGGCCAAAGAGTTGCAATAATGGAAATGCATGCGTCTTAACATCAGGAGGCCGATGCAAAAGTACTGATCTATAATTCGCTTAAGGGATTCGAATCCTTTTGAGGAATAATAGGTGTGAAAACAGTGACATGACTGGGACTTAGAATACTTTCCCGGGAAGTGTGAGACCTTAACGCTATTTTTCACACCTGTTATTCGTCGGAATTCAGCCACACGGCTTTTCAGTAAAACACCTTTCCTTGACCTTTTAAATCCATTTTATTACCGTACCATTTAAAATAATTTCACTCGGATTTAATAAAAAAATATCAAAGTTTGTAAAATGTACGTACTTATTACATGAAGAATCAAGTCATCTCAATTATGTAATAAATGAATCTGGAACTTTATTAACATCGACTTTTGATTTGAGTCGTATAATTTTCATAATCAATGAGTAAATAAAGATCTAGTGTTTTCCCGGTACGTATGATTCAGGAATATTTCTCGGGTTTCTAACCGGGTTAATTGACCCGGGTAACTCGGTTGGAAACCCGAGAAATATTCCTGCAATGAGTAAATATTCGCGTTTATTTAATTAAAAAAAGATTTTCTCTTCTAAAGTAAACAAAACACTTGTTTCTCCTTAGCCATGACTAGCATATTCAGGTGGAAAGATTCAGGGACGTATCAGAAGCTGGAAGTATTAAAACGGCGTTATTTAGCCAACTTTAGGAAGTATTTACTCGCTATTATCGTATAAATTACATCAGAAATTCATAGAATTTTAAAGTTTAAATCATTTGCCCTTTTGGATCTGATCTTCGCTTACTTCGATCTTACGACACTCATTACAATCTTCGATTACTTTTTCGGAGATTTTCATTCGAATCGAGCCGACGTTACAAGATTAACGGGACCGAACCTCCAAACCGGGACAGTCCCAGTCCAAATGGGACTCATTGTCAACTTGGTCATAACTCTTATTAATAAATATGACAACCCTTACTAAGGTTGGGTAAACCGTGCTAAAATATTCTAGTTAAAAAGTCCGTGTTAAAGCAGAATAAGGTGGAGTTATTCTGTCTATACATATATTTTAATGATGCTTTTTATTACCAAAATAAAGATGTATTATCATTATTTGAAAATTTTCATGTTGGATGCCAGCGTTGTAAGTACTACTACCGTTGTTGTTCTTTTTGTTGTTGTTGATTTAAAAATTATTTGAAATTTTCACTTATCAGTCACAGGAATGGAAACATTCGCCCATCCCGGGTGTCTTTCTCCATAGAGATTAAGCCCAAACTATATTTCTTGCTTAATTTTATTCTTGCGTGTTGTTATTGTTTTATTCTAAGCAATAGCTGTATTATTATTTTTGTTATTGTTATTATTATTATGCAGCCTATTCTTAGCAATCATATACCTTAAGTAGCTTATTCGTAAGAAAATGCCTGGCTTATGAATATAAAGCAGCCTTGAAGGAAGAACTAGTGTGATCAATGCAACATCTTGAACCTAGTCTTACAATTAATCTAGTCGAATTAACTCTAATGCTAACATCTATGAAAAAAAGCTCTTTAGAGATTAATGGCTGACTCTGGGAGCTGAGTGCCACATATAGTAACATTCAAGCCCCAGATGATCTACATAAATTCCCTGCAAGGACCCTTTCGGTGTGTGTCAGTATGCTTGATGTGTCTGCCATCGAAACGTCGACCTCAGTGGAGACCAGGGAACACGAAGTATCGGTTTGTATTAAGTGTAGCCCATTTCGTATTCTATGACTTACAGTATATTTATATTCGGTTAACGCGAAGTGGCTTTTATGTAGGATTTCAGCTAACATAAACATAATGATTAATTAAATAACGTTTAATTCAGCTCCTGAAGTTCTCAATTATTCTCCAAATAGCTGCATTTACGGTATCATTTTTTGTAGTAAAGATGCCCATATTTACCATTATGGAGCCTCACGTAGTATCTGCCAAATCTATCGATTATGCATTTTTTGAGTTCTTTGGTTGAAAGTTTTTTTGTTTAATGAATGCTTACAAACCTTATAATACTTTTCAGCGTATGCGTCGATAATTCCTGTTTGTGGAACTCAAAGCAATGGGTTTCGTTAACAAGTAATTCAGTTAACGTGAAATGTGTACATTACAGTTTTGAAAAAGCTCCAAAAAACCGTAGTTTGCAAGTAAACCAACCGTTAAATATAATTTGAGGTAATACTTAGCAAAGCGCAGTCACGGAGAACGACCTCTGCTAGTTGGAATCCCTTACTGTTAGTTTCCTTGCAAAGTAGACCTTTTGGAGTATTTCTCAAACTGTATAAACAGACCCTTATTCCTTTTCTGTATGTATTACGAATGTCCTCTACTTATGGCCTTGGTTCTTACGTTTCACATTAACAGATTTCCCTTGTATTTTACATGTTGGGAATTACCGCGAAATTTCTTTTATTTCTTTTTATTTTTAAAGCTACGTTTTTCTATTCGTTTCTGTATCCAATTCGCTGTATTCAACTAGCCTTTCTTCGATCGTCCTCTCCTTTTAGTTTTCGTGGTATACCTTTCTTTGTCACTCTGTCGCAATCCTTTCTCTCTGGATGTCCGAACCAAAAAATGAAACTCGACACGCTCTTAGTTAGCTTCGACGACCACTTCATCAATTCGGAGTGACTTTGCTATGAAATTGTCCGCGTTAAGTATTTTCCCCTTTAATTCAAAGTTGATGCAAGCAAGTATTCTCCGATACCCAGATTTTTATTTTTACACCGCAATCGAAATTCACGAGTATGATCGGAGATCTCGACAGCGATTCGAAAAACCCATCCTCGGTCATCGATTATCCATTTATGCCCATACTTTTTTGTTTGCGTATTTGAAATAACCCGTGTATCTTTCCCCTCTGCATCGTTTGATGTCCTGCCATCTTTGATTCCGACGGGCTTTCCTCCGTCGAGGGCCCACTTACTTTCGATGGACCCATTCTCGCCGGCCACAGGAATCGCGCCGTTGATCAACATGATGCGATATCGCCGACGTTAGTGGCAGCTTTAAAATAAAAAAGCGCCGCTTTTGTGCACGTGCACGTCGTTGTGCACGGAAAAAGCGTCCGCTGGCGCCATCTGTCGTGGCGCCCTCGTACCAACCTCTTCGGACCTCCTTTCTTTGTTCCCTTGCACGCCATTGTCCGCGCGCTTTGTTTCTTGCTCTTGCACTGGGCGCTAATAACCCATTTGGGTCCTTTGTGTGGCGGAGAACCACGCGGAAGTAGCACTCTTGTGGTTTATTCATCGCCGACTTTATTTTTCTCCTCTTTTGTCCCGCTGCCGATGTTTCTGCAAAATGGAGGATTTAATTTTCGTGCCATTACGAATTTAATTGCGGATCGGATCGCTTTTCTTCCCTTTCGCCGTCTTTTGCTCGCTCTGCGTTTTGCGAAATGTTTAAAAATACGTGAGGTTTATTGCGGGGGAGATATTCGCCGCTGAAGGAAACTCTTTAGCAATTGGACGATCGACGATTGGTCTTATCGCTATCGATGTAATTTTTGGAATTTCTAATTTCCAATATCTTATCATCAGCCAGTTTCAATCCGACTTCGAGTGTTTCCCAATCCCTTTCTAATTATCTCTATTCTGAGCTTCTCGTTGCCATGTTACACCTAGGTACTGGACAATGTCTCTGCATTTAACACCCAAGTTTCACTTCCGTATGTCATTACAAGGAAATGCATTGGTCGAATACTTTCCTTTTCAAGACCATTGACAATTTTAACTGAAGAGTAAGTACGCGTTTCTTACGAAGGCACTCCAGCCAAGTTTAATTCTTCTGTTCACTTCATTCATCCTGCTGTTTTCTTCTATTGTTACCAGCTGTCCTAGGTATGTGTATTCTGAGCAGACATCCAAAGGCATTTAATCGAGTTTTACTGGTTCTTGACCTGCAAAAGAATAATATGTAACCATTTATATGTTCCTGTCGTGTTCAGGACTATCTATATCTTAAAATTAGTGGCGTAGCAAGGTGGCGTTTTGGGTGCTAATACCCCTCTCCATGAGCCAAATGGGATATATAAAATGGAGGTTGTAGGTGGTAAATTGTATTTTTACGGTTACACTCGCCACTGGTGGGTCATAGTGAATATATTTAAATCTGATTCCGTCTTTTTTACACCTAGAGCAGAAGTTTTACTGCCCCGGGATGTAGGCAATTTTGCGTTTACTCAATAGCTGAGAACACGGAGACAAATCCTGGCTTCGCCTCTGTAATAATAGCCGCTGTTGCGTTCGTTAATTTTTTCGCCTTTTACAGACCATGGTGGTTTTCATGGTGATTATAATTAGTTTATTCGTTAATGTCTATAAATGAGACTTTTTGTGGAAGTTGTACACTCATCACAAAACATTCTTTATTTAACTGATTAAAAATTCCTCTCTAGTGTACTCGTTCTCTGCAATTTTTTTATATGGAAATTTTGCGTTTTAAGTCCGATTCATGCGCGAGCATTTTCAGAACATACATTTAATGGAATCGGTCTCTTGGACTTGGAGTTATTACGTATCTGAAACAAACAATAACTTGAAACAAATCTTTTTAACACGTTGCCAACCATATACTATAAATTATTTCTTTTCTCTTTTTATTTTGACCCAGTATGTATTAAAAGTGCTGCATTTCCTTGTTTGTTTTTCATATCGGCCGTAATTTTCACTCGTGGCGTGTTGTTAATTCGAATTTTAAAGGGGAAATATATATTTGGTGAAAACTTCCTGCGTTAGTTTCAGTTGATGTACAAATATTTGGATACAAATGCTCAGTTTTCTGACGTTATCATACTCTGTTCTCATTTTTAGTAATACTCGCTTCACCATCATGACCTGTGAATATGACTATTCTGTGGGCTGCTGCAAATTATTCTTTAACATTGACGAGTATTTTTGAGAATTTTATGGATATTTTTGCTCTCGTTCCAGAGAAATACTTTGGGAATTGATAATAAATAATTGTAACGCATTTGTTACTCGCATATCTTAAATGCGTTTGATTTAATAGACGCAGTAGTTCAGTGGTTAGAGTACATATCCGGAAAGTGGGAGCCCTGTGTTCGAGTCCCAGTCATTTCGCTATTTTTCACATCTGTTTATCCTTGTGTTTTAAGGCGCACACCTCAATGTGCGAAGCGAAAATTCCTTATCCTTTCCCTTATCTTTAGGACGTAACCTCAGAACTGGATTTGAAAGTTCGTATATAAATTCTGAAATTAAATTATTTCAATCGCACACACACACACACACATCGTTCTGAAAGGAAATTGATATCCTACGTATCATATGTACTTTTCAAACTATTGGTTTCGAGACATGATTGAAGTTACATTAATCTTTTGGTGGTAGTTGGCCTCGGTGAGGATCCGTGTGTGGCTCGCGAGCCACGCCACCCATATTCTAACGTGCATAATCTAATCACTAATCTTTTTCTAGGTGGCAGTCAAATCCGTTGATCGAAATTGAAAATAGAGTGTGCAATGAATCAAAGAGCCTTCGATTCAAAGTCATCGATATTGCTCCTGAGACAGTACTTCTCTTCCCAATCGTTACTCTCAGAGTTCTTCTGCAAGTAACCATCGCAATAACATCTCTCGAGGAGAAATAAGCCGAAATATACAGCAAGTTTTCGCCTACTTAAGCATTCTTTGGCGACTCAATTTCGCGTCACGTGGCGCCCCAAAGCTTAAATGCGAATTGTTAGTATTTCCGCCCGAAGCGCACTTGCAAGGATTTCAGTAGAACGCATTCAGATCGCCTTTTCTTCTCTCAATACGATCGCTTTATTCGCCCATGTGTAATCACCTCTCCCGCCCACTCCATTGTCCATCTTTGTCCTCCCTCTCCTTCTTTTGTTTTCCCCTCCAGCTTCATCATAATTCCCTTGGCGTATTCCCTCTCATTCCCTTAACAGTCCCCAAAAGCGCTTTCGGTCACTCCATTTTTTCTCTCCCTTTTTACCGGCCCTCTTTTGTTTCATACAATTTTTCTTCCGATATCCTTCTCCCTCGAGATACTCTCCACTGCCTATCCCGGCTAATCTTTTTTTTTCCTCGCCTACACGCATGCGTTGGCGCACCAACCAAACTACGCCTCACCCTCGCCTTACCCATCTCCTGTGGCTTGCTTGTGTGTATACATGCATGCGTATACCTATGTATAACTCTGATGCCTTCAGGAAATGGAGATGGAATATCATGGACATTCTCAGAATGTGTCAATGGGTGTCTCAAAAGACACTCTCTGTGACTTCCATATCTTAAGTCCTATGCTGTTGCGAAGTGTGTATGAACAATCACTATTTTCGGCAAGCAGTTGTTGTTGAGTTATCGTTGGCAAGCAACTGTTGACAAGTAGTTGTCGATTAGCGCTTATTATTGGGTAATTGCTGGAGAGTTATCGTTGGCAAGCGACTGTCGATGAGTGGTTATCATTTACCTCATATTGTCGAACAATTATCGGAGAGTTATCGTTGGCAAGCAAGTAGTTGTCAATTAGTACTTATTGTGTAGCAATTGTTACAGAGTAATCACTGGAAAACAACTGCTGACTAGCAGTCGTCGATAAACAATTGTTGGCGGGTAGTCGTGAAGAGAGATTCCGCCATGGAAGTGAAAGATTTGAGTTCGAGTATCAGTGAAGTTTTTTTTCTCTTTCGATCATCCTTAGAGTTCATCAGTGATCATCCCTAAATTGCAAAATCTTTCTTAAACCCCATTTGAGACCATTTGAATGATACATTTTTCTAAATCCTTGATTTATAATACAGTATTCTGAACGGATCGATGAAGTTATCTATTGTTGAAGCGTATGTAAAGAAGGAGCCAAACCGTTTTCAAATAATTCCTTGTGTACTATTTTATCTTGCAACCTACCTTCAAAACAAGCGTAGCTAGATTGCAGCCTACAAAATTCTTGGAATGGAATTTAGTTAGAATATAAATCCCTTCTTTGCTGACCCAGGAGACTTAATATGTACCATCTCTAATACCGCAGCGGAAATATAATCAGCGAAGTAAAAGTTTGCAGACGTAATTTCCCTCGATGTCAAATCCGATTTCGTATCGTCATTTTGATCTCCTTTTGTGCCGCTATTTGGCGAACCATTGCTTAAGACCCCTTCACCGCCAATCCCTTCTCTTCACGACCTCACCTCTCAAACACCATCCACTCCTCTCTCATGCACACCTCTCTGCCTCCTCATTCATGTGACGATTTCTTTCTATATTCATTTCCCTTCTTTTCATGAAGATAACTGTTACCCTTTCTTGATTGATGGGATATATTTCTATTTTCTGCTATTAGGATAAATAAACTTTTTTCTTTCATTTAATTTTGTCTCAGTCTTGTTCGTGGGTGTGATAATAGGACAATTGCTGGGGTATGAGTAGAAGCATTGATTCTCGTCACTCCATATTGATTACTGTGATGGAAATTACTTATAGTACATTTACGTAACTACCATAGCAGGGATTGCATATTTTGAAAAACTTGTGTGGCAATTAAGGCATATAAAAGGGGAAAGGTCGATGTAAGTTTATTTGAACTGAGTAAGCTATCTTTCACGTGGAGATGTATCATTTGTAAGGGAGATCTCTATGTTAAAATAGTGTATTGTTGTAGCAAGGATGTGTCGGTGTCGTAGCAGTGTATTGTTGTAACTGGAAGATATCTATCTAACAAGGGTCACAAACGCTGTATTATTGCAATAGTATTGCATTATTGTATAGGATTGTGTTGTGCTATTGTATTATAGTATGATAATCAATGACTTTTCCACCGAACTATTAGTCCCGCTGTATCGAATTCATTGATAATAGTGATTAGGGTTATGTGCGACACTTACTTGGACTTAGGTCAATGAGGAAGGCTAAGGTAAACTTCACTACAAACCCGAAGTTGTAATCATTACTTATGAATTTAGAACAATAATGCGTTGAGTTCTTAAATATAGTTACATTTGGTAAATAGAAAGTAGTCGATCGTCCGTTAGATGAAGACGATGAGTCAGGCGCAAGGATTTTAGTCTGTACTATCGAGTTTGAGTTGCTCCGGTACTCTTATATGGAATGCTTGGATGTGTGTTTGATATTATTTAACGGTGAAAACCAGCTATTTCTTGGATACTCCAGCTGGAAGCCTCTAAAATTCTCACGGACCTCCTTACTTCCTTATCTTCGCAAACATTTTCAGTCTCGCCAACATGCGCTCAAACATTCCCATTTGCTCTTTTTACACGCATATCTACTTCATTATGTCGAATGCATCCTATTTCAACCAACATTGTCGTAGTCGTCCTCTCCCTTTTGGACCATGCACGTTCTCTCATTCATCCGAATTGCGTGGAACACTTCTAACATGAATACCAAGCAGCCATTTTTGGGTAATTTTTCGTTCATAACCCCCAATCCTTACAACTATATGTCAAAAAAGCCAAATCAGGCCTTCGACGAAACCTTGCAGAGGCTGAAATTATTATGTTTGAGGATCCATTTCCTATAATCAATGACGCTATTGAAGGTGATTTCCTAGAAAAAAATTGACGCTGTAGTTACCGGTGTGCAAAGGAAATATGTGTATTATTAGCTCTTTTTCTACGGGTGAATCAGCTGCAGAAAAGGTAATCGAAATTGCGTTCGTTTCCGAATCAGCGTTTCTTTTTCAGCGTATTTTCCGTGTCGATGCAGTGGACGCCATTCTCTCCCCAGCATCCCTCCATGTTAATCTCCCTTTTAATCCCCTCCACCCTTAATTTCGAATCATGAAACCTCTGCAGTGCACGCCCCCCTCATTCGGAGGGGGAATTTCCCTCTCAAGTTTTCTTCCGAGAAGATTTCCGCAATTCCGAAGGCTTTGTTATCCCTCAAGTGTAATGGTCAACATTTTATTTTTCAATAGTGTACTCCAAAGAAAAGATATCCCTTCATGAAAACTACTATACTTATGCCACTGCTGTTCTTTTCTCATACTAAAATTCTTTTCTCGTAAGCAAGTATATCACCAGCCTTTACTCACTCGAAAATCTATCAAAATTGCTCGTGTGGAACTGAGGCTCCTTAAGTTGCGGTCAGTCTTTTTGGAGTAATAATTTCATGTACAATTTTAAGGAAAGTTACCTCCATTTAACAGTCGTAGTCATTTAAACGACTTTTATAATGATTCGCCAATGCAATGATGGCGGAAGCTGTTCCCCTACCACACGCCGAAAGGCGGCTTGCAGGGTATTGATGTAGATGAAACACAACTTTTCATTTCAAAATTCGTGATCAATGTAACCCGGATTTAAATACTATTTTCTCTACGCTTGGTTTCAAAGGCAATGTTGATTTCAGTTGAATTAGAGAACTTTTTAATTTACCTGTGAATTTACCCAAACATTTTCAATCTGCTGCAGCGCAAATTTCGGGCGTAGAAACTTATTCACGGAATGTGGAGAGAATGCTAGTTGAACAAGCTGCATTTGCGAATCATCATCATCATCAGCCATTTTCAATCCGACGTCGGATGTAGGCCTCCCCAAGCGCTTTCCAATTCTCTCTATTCTGAGCTTCTCGTTGCCATGTTACCCCTAAATACTGAATGATGTCTCTGTTCTATCGGTCCCTTGGTCTTCTTCTTGGTCTCTTCACGTCTCTTGGTATCCAGTTCAGCACTGCTGATGTCCATCGGTTGTCGTTTCTCCTAGCAACATGGCCTGCCCACATCCATTTCAGTGATCTTACCTTATCTACGATGTCTGTCACTCTTGTCATCTTCCTAACCCAGGTGTTGCGTTTCCTGTCTCTTCTTGTGATTCCAAGCATGCATTTGCGAATAAATAACTATATATAAATATATTTTTCACGAAATTGCATAAATTCATGGTAATTTTTCGGACGGTTTCATCGGAATTATGTAACATTTAGCCGTAAATTTTCTGGATCATCTGAAATTCGAACTATTTTCCTCAAATTTCTCTCTTTGTTAGTTCTTGTGTTTTTATACTGCTTTATATTTATCTTGAAAATTTTTTGCAAATTCTACAAAAATTGATTTTTTTGGTGCTCCTCGCAGATCGTTAAGGTATCAATTTCGGACTTGCTGATTTTGCTGTATTTTAAATGAAACAGGTAGAATTTACTGTTTCCGCTGTAAAATATGATAGCACACACATGGATAGTAATAACAAATCCTTTATTGGAAACAGAAAGAGCCCAATGGCGTCCACTTTAATATATACTATTATTTACAAACAATGCTTGCTATTCCCTAACTGAAAGTATCCGACTTGTCGGGACTCGAACGTAGGACCTTGAGATTGGAGCGCTAGCAAAATATTAATAATGACAAATAAAAATTTTAAAAGTGAAGATGAATAAATGAATGAATAAGGAATAGAGGAGATGGAAAAAATAGTAGCAAACCCTGCTTGAAAACCGTACTATATAATAATAATATTTACCAGTTCGCCAACTCGGCCGATGATGCAGACGAAGAAAACAAAGTAGATTTAATCGAAGAGATTTATATTTCATGCCATTTCCGTCTTCGGTAAAAAATGAAAAAAATAAGTAGATTGAAGTTTTAGAGTTTCTACAGGAATGAGATATCTGGAAAAAACATTAATTTTTATCAATTTTGAAATGACTTAGTAAAACTAAAGACTTTAACTGTTGGATATAACCTAGAGGCGCCAAAAAGCTCCTATTTTGACGGTGTCGAAAGCCATTAATGTGACATAGCTTCCAATTGATCTATGTATTCCAGAGTATACCGTCACAATCACTACCGCACTTGTTGGCTCCATTTCCAGCTTGGGTGCATTCGATCTCTTCAAATTTATCTTCCTCATTAGGATTATCGTGGCTATTTTCCGATCCGCACTTTAGAGGGCGTTCATGTGTTATCGGAAATGGAAGAGAGTGCATATATTATGGAAGCGCATTCCTCTCAAATAGTTGCCTCATCACTTCGCTGCAATTGCCTCTTCTCGTGTTGCGTCATTTCCACCAGAATCGAACAATTTCCCCTTGTTTCTTTCGGTTTTTTCCTTACTCGATTACATAATAAAGTATCCCGGATTTGTAACCGGAATACGGACAATATTCGAACAAAGATCGGCTGGATCTAATCGAAATCGCTCTTTCAAAAAGAGTATTAGCGTAATGAGCGAAACTTAAATTATATAAAGTAACGCTGCGATTTCTGTGTAGAGGGTACTCCGCTGTAAATTGCGGCTTTATCTTCTGGACACAAAGTTAGTCTCATTTATGATATCAAGGGGAAACCAGATTAAATATATTCTTCTTTAGCTAGGTGAGCGGGTATATTCGTTTTCTTACTCACGTCTTCTATGATTGCTCTATACGCCTCTAATTTACAGTCTGGGGGTTTCCAGTGGCATCAAATGCGGCCTTATGATTTATGTACATTTCCTTACACTAGCGTAAAACTAGAGTCAGTGTCCGTTCACCACGTAAAATACCTCTGTATCCAATATTACTCTAATTATTTTTGCGAATATATCAAAAACAAAAAAAGATTTATTTTCAACGTTTTTGGAATTTGTTATGTTCTGCAATTTGAGGAGTTTGACTTGAAAATTGCAGATTTTTTTTATTTTTCAATGTCTTACTTAAATGTTAAATTATCAATGTATCACAGAAAATTATTAATATTCAGCGTTTGCATGCGATTATTTAAGCATTCAAACCTGAGACTTCACTTTCGCCAGTTCAGTACGATGACTCCAAATATTCCACGCTTCAGGCACTTGGAGGCCTTGAGGCGACAAATACTCACCTAATTGTTGACTTAAATTGTTGTTGTGACTTGAACTTTTACAGTCTCTCACGAATTTATTTTACGTTGTCATCTAGTTTAGTCGCCTGTTTGTTGAGATAACCAGTTGTTAATTACAATCAGTTTTTAAGTATTACTTGTTAATACGTCAAACAATTTCATGTTTTCAATGTTTAGAGTCGGAGACGTCCACAGCCGTTTTGGTTTACATCACATTCAATCATTGACTCCCTGAGCTTATCGCTTACTTCGTCTACATAAATACCCTGCAAGCCGCCTTTCTGCGTGTGGAAGTGGTTTCCTCATGGTATATCCGATCCAATGTTCGCTTCATCCTGCAATATCATTCGCTTTCTATAGCATTTCCGCTTCTTTCTTACATATTATACCCTCCATTCGTCCATGTTAACAGCTTTTACTGGCGGTATTCCTGACTAACCGATATCTGAAGTCGGTCCTGATCTCACTGCATCTTGTTCTGGGATGCACATCATGTAAGTAACGAACGTATGTAGATATTGAGTGATTTATGTAATACGCTTATACTTACTATATTGGAACCTTGGTTAAACATGGCATTAGTTAACGACGAATGGCCTTAGTCAAGTGATGCCCCGGATAACGCACCATTTAGCTGGAGATCGACTATTAAAAACTTATTTTACGGCTATTCATTTTATCGCTGATAATTTTCTGTTGCAAATATAATTGAATAAATCACATTTACTAGATTTTCATGGGTTTTATCTGCATGTTTGAAATGCAGTATAGTTCTGGAAAATCAGGCATCGGATAACAATGGTTCTGGCGACGAAAATCTTGGAACGGATTACCGTCGTTAACCAGGGTACCACTGTATACTAGTACCAGACCTAAGAACAGTGGCCGATGTACGTACGAAGATGTTCCGTAAACTACATTGCTAGTTGGCTTCGTAGGATAAGATTCGCAGGCAGAATGCCATGCAGGAGAGGGTGCAACTTGAGCAGGCATCTTTGGTCGCCCCTTCGGAAAGTCATCCAACTGTGGACGGAATCATTACGTCAATCAATATCCTCTCCCACTTCACGTCCTTTGTGACCTCGTCACGTCCCTTCCTTTCTGCCCCCGAATGAATGCCAGGAGAGGTGTAGCGGAGATTTCGACTCTCTTGGGTAATGAAGGCATCAATCAATTACCCTTTTCATCCCTTCGCTCCGCCCCGACTCGAGCACACCCTTTATACAGATTGCCGTTTCCCCCCCAACTTGAGCGCGATTGGTGCCCTTCCAGACACGTCACTTTCCGTCTCTTTTCACTGAGTCGCAGGTTTTCCCTCTCGGTCAAACATTTCCGAGAGAATAAAATGGCTTTGGGTCTCGCGACATCGATATTTTGATCCGGAAGAGCTGGATATCCGATTTTGATCTTTAAGGCATTTTGGGAAATAAAAGAAGGATGACTGGAGAGGGCGATGTTCCGGATCTACGACGTTGCCCCGGAAACAGCTAATTCTTTCGGGAAAAACTCACTTTCCCTACTAATTCATGACATTTTATTTAACTTTTCTCGGCTGTCTTATTTGTCGATCTCTTTATGTCTATGTATGTAACCAGCATGCCGCCTTTCGTCGTGTGGCAGGGGGTGCATGCACCATGACTCTATTTCCCAAGTCGATGACTTTCTCGTATCGTTCGCGGAGAAAATGAGTTCTTGAATCGCTTCGTTCTAGCATCTATGATCTATCTATGATTTCTCTGATCTTTCTCGCAGCATCAGAACGGCCTATGTAACATGGTGGACGAATTGTATAGGCTACTTCATATCTGAACGTGATTTTTCTAAATTTATCCAGTCAATTAATCCTCTGTTTAAATCTTCTATCTTCTACTGATTACCACCATGCGTCCTGAAGCATCTGAGTATATTTCACTGATTTCCCGTTGCAATTTTTTGAAAATCGTATTCCCTTTCGCTACAGCTTTTCTAATTCCTGAATACAACACTTACCGATAGTTTGCCATTCTAAAGATGATGTATAATTGCGCGAAATATCATCAGCCAGGAACTTTGTTTTTTTTTGTTTTGTAGGCTTTAACGTAAACATTACTATAAACACGAAGAAGCATAATATAGTAAATTGTTGATTCATAAAAACAGATATTTGGTATCAGTGCCTATTGAGAAGCAACTTTTTCTCACAGATACCTGGAAATTGACTGACGGATTTACTCTGTGGTATTTTTAACGGGTAAACTATCAAAGCTATCTGAGAACTAACTTCTCTTAGGTCACCATTATTTAGTGTTCGTGTAATTTGATTTCACAGAACAATATATAAAATCAAAACAAATTTTTTTGAACTTCGGCCTCGGAATGCATAGCTGTTAATATCTCTCTCAATACAAACAGACCTTAGATTCTGACATCTACAGCAGAATGCATTTTTTTTCTTAGTTTAGATGTTTACCTTAACGTTGCTTTCGTGTTCGTTTATTCTTGGCTTCCGTTCGTCATTTGTCTTCTAATTTTGCAAACAGATGCCTCCCCTACCTACGCAGGTTACAAAATGTCGTTGAGGTCTAAAAAAAAAAAATTACAAAGAATTATTTTAACAGAGTGCTTCCTCTCCACTTGAAATAGTAAGGGAATCTTTCCACTCGCCGTTGGCTAGAGAATTTCATACGTTACGGTTCGCAGTTTTCGAAAGGAATGGATATTTTGGTCCTCGAGATCGGTTATAAAATGAAATTTTGCTGAGAATTCTTCACTTTACTTATCCAGAAACCATTCCTTTTTCTGTGAAGCTTTAAGTATTAGTGCTTGTTATATAAACGAGTATCATTAAGTTCGTATTTCAATCAGGATAAATTCTCGTTATCAATGCTGAAAGTAAAATAGTTGTAAATAGAATATATCTAAAATGATTTTCATTTTTTATTGAGATACTATTTTTCGACTGGAAGATATTTTATATGAAAGCCGTATCACATTCTTCAATGGGAGATATCAATTAAATTGCATTATCATTATTCTCTTGGTTATTAATTATTCTAGATAAAAGACAGAATATTTATATTCTTATGAATAGTGTGACTGTTGGTTCATAGTTGAAGGGAATTCTGTGATTTCTAAACAGCTGAATGATTTTAAGTGCTAACCTCCGTAAACATTTTTTTTCTAATGAACGTGTAAATTGATTTATCAAAGAGAGCATTGTTAAAATAAAACAGGACAGGAAATAATTCGTTTTAAATTTACTGTTGACATTGAGTGCAATATATTGATATGCAATATTGTGCAATTAAATATATTATTAGTAAAGGAATATTTCTTTACTTGGTGGTAAACTTTTAGGGACACATCTTCTCAGTTTATTTATTTCAGTTGTAGGTATACTTGTATTTTACGATAGTAAGGCTGCATTTTCAACAAACTCAACATTGGAATATATCATTCCTTCATTTTACCGTTTACATATAAGTGTTCTTCATTAGATAATTTTAATGCCTTTATCGCCGATTAATTAATAATCATAGGCATCGGTGTGAAATATTGTTACATAATCCCATTTATTTCAGAAATTATTTATTGGTAGATAGTTGTATTCTTCTCCGTTGCTACGCAATGGGCGGGTTTCATAAATTCTCGACACATTTGAGGTTAATTTCGCAATTTTGTTCTGTTTTAGCTTTTACAGTGACGTTACATTAATCTGATTCATGCAACGTAGAAAACTATTCCCGATACTTTGATATTGACGCCCCATTGATTGGTCCGCCCTGCGACGGTTGCTCTAAGAGGCCTCTCCTCATTGAAAAGGTCGCCAACACTTCCGTATAACTTTCAAGTGCTTTGACCACTGATGTTTCTTACAGCTTGGGAGACAGACAAAACAAATCAGTGTATAGTTCTGTGTGTTAATTCCCTAATTCGATCTAAGCAACTTGTTAATTCGATCTCTTTGAAATTTCGCGGAATACCGCCAAAGAAAAACCGAGTTTCAGGTCAGCAAGTTCAAGATTGAGCTAATGGGCACAAAGTGCAAATTAATCCACTCAGAAAGAGAACTGTTTTACGCTCTGTTTCGGTACATCTCTGGACGAATGCTCAATATTTCGATTCGCCTGGGAAGCAGAATCTGTACTGCTGCTTTGTTCTATTCGATTGCAAGTTTTCTTATTGAATATAGTATTTTCTTGTCATTTTTTACTTATTTTGCTTAAAGATTACCCATTTATTTTCCCTTTTATTTTTTACTCCCTGCGCTTCTAAAAATTTAATTCACCAAATCCAACCTATTTGTTCTTGTTTTTCTCTTCATATACCTTTAGTACCATCGCGTTTTTTTCATATTTCACCTTTTAATTTCTAAAAATCATATCAATTCTGATCATGTAGATGATCTTCCGATCTATTATGATTCTATATGATCTAATTACTGACAGTCTTTCAACACCTGCTTCTCAAATAAAAGCAATTCAAACTACATTCATTTCAATTCTGCAATAGTACTTCTAATATTACGCAGGTTGCGTTAGTGAGTAAAAAACTAGGCGTAAGTTCGCCTCTATCTGCATCACCTTACTCTAGGGTCTGTTTGTCTGCCAAGCCAGCAGCCCAAAGCTGTTTGGATCCTCACCCCCTCCATTGTTAGCTACGAAGAGCTTTGGTACGGGTATGAGCCAATCTGGCAAGATGACGACTGAGGTGCTCTTACGGGTTTGCCCTAGTTTTCTCGCCTCTGGGAAATAGTATTATAAGTGAAAAAAGTTCTCGTAAAGAATGCACACTGACTTACGTTTCATAAAAAAATTGATACGAAAAATCAGTGAGCGTCACTCAAATGCTTCAGGACTCAGATGGGAATAAGAAGATAGAAGATTTAAACAAAGACTTAATTTACTTAACAAATTCTCAGGAGGTACTTTCGTAGAAGATGTAGCCGATATTATGCGTCCTCCATATTTCATAGGCCGCTCTGATCTTAGAGAAAAATCACAGAAATAGATCCTAGAACAATTCTTTTCAAAAATTAATTTTTTCCCTGAATGATACGCGAAAGTAATCGATTAGGGAAGTTGAGTCATGGTGCATGCACCTCCCGCGATACGCCGAAAGGCGGCTTGCAGGTTAAATACGTAGATGTAGTTGAATAACTGCATGAATAAATCTTCTTATATTATGCATAAAAGGAGTTACGAAAATAAAAATCATTGTACAGCATCAAACATACCGCAATTCGTCTAGCATATTATCACGGCATTGATCAAGGCGGGGTTAAATCTATTGAAAGATACATTTTCCACTATCTTCTACCAAACGATGAGTGAAAGATATTCCATTCATCAGGATATGCTTGCAGAAACGATATCACCGGAAAATGGTTTTGAATTGTAATGTAAATTTCTCTTGAATTTTTATAGTTCGTACATCTCTAATCAGCATAACATAAATATCTGTTAGCGTTTACTGTTTATAAATGGGAAGTAGGAGAGCGGTATTCTAGATCCGGCTACCGCACACTGTTATCTTTCATTTCTTCATCTATAAATATATATGTTTATGGTGTGTATATTTGCACACATATATTGGATGTATCTTCCTAAGTATTACGAGTTATTTTATTTTAAATCTTCTTTTGATACTTTTTAATCCTTGCAACTTGGCTTTGCCCGCTAAGAATGAATGAATAAAGCTTCCATCGTCTCTTTCGACCATTTCCTCGGTATAACAGTCATCGACCACCCACTCCTGTTCTAACGGCATATCTATCTTTCCAAATACTACTCTTCCATTCTTCGAGAACGTCAGAGAAAGAGCGAATTGCAGAAATAGAAGCGGCAACAAATCGCCTTAAGATCTCAAAGCGACAATAAGAGATACGAACATGGCAGCGAGGGCACCGCCCCAAGCGCACGTGTTTGCCCAAATCCTTTTAGAGCGATTGAAATTCTTGTCCCGGAGGAAAAAGGATCGAACGAATCGAGATGACGAGGGCACCCTTTTCCAGGGAAAGGGCAGCTGAGAGAAAGGAATCCCTTGGAGTGGGATCGAGATTAGGCCCTCTTCAACGGACCTTCTTCATTCCATTTTTATCGCACCCTTTCGATTGATCCTCTGGCCGTTGGAACCGCTGCCCTCTTTTATATTTGTGCTCTATGAAATTCTGAGCTTTATAGCACACATCCCACGCTTCTCTGATTCCACGCATTTTCCCGTACTGCGCTGTTTTGTGTGTGACTCCGTTGATCGCATGTTCTTCGATGGTAGTCAGGTGGCCCAAATGAATGTAATAAAGGTATTTATTGTATTTGGCAGTATCTTAGATGATCAAACCACTCGTAGTGTATGTAAGATTATTCTGTGCAGTCATCTCTAGGATAGTTGAATCCTCAACCCCGCCGCCAATGGCTACCAAAAGCTTTAAAGTGGGAATGAGGCATCGTTAGCAAAATGAGGAGTGAAGTAGTTTTCCATTCTTTTCCTTATTGAGCCACTATAGTATAAACATAGAAATGGGGAAAATATTCACCTGAGTTCAGAACCACGGCTATAATAATGAGACTTCATTTGGGCGAATATCTTCTTAATCTGTCTTTTCCTAGTCTCTTCTTACATC
The DNA here is from genome assembly GCA_000376725.2 of Ladona fulva. Lineage (NCBI taxonomy): Eukaryota > Metazoa > Arthropoda > Insecta > Odonata > Libellulidae > Ladona > Ladona fulva. The sequence goes on along the minus strand of KZ308219.1, from coordinate 151,264 downwards.
TAACCCTTCGTCATAGGAAATTTAAAAGACATTGCTTGAAAAAAGTGCAAAGAAGAAAGCTACTTTGCGGGTTTATAAACCCAAGTTTGCACTTAAGGAAAAAACATCACAAAAGAAAAATACCTACAAGGAGGAGGGAGTAAAACATCGGCGAACCTTACTGAATGTTACATAATTTTAAGGAAAAGGCAGGTTAAACCAGATCTGAATGGCAAACAAAATGGTAAAGATAAATTATTTGACAAACGTAACAACTAGATATAAAGTTTCATAGAAAATAATCAGAAAAAGAACATTATGACATGGAAATATTACGGTTTCATAACAGGTCGGTATCAATATAGCGTCAAAAGTGCGAAGATATTCCTTTATTATTAAGTGCAAAAAAAATAAGGGAAATTAATGAATTCGTTTTTAGTGATCAGCTTTGTTAATATTAGTTATTGGAAATTCATTGAATTTATTATAATTCTAAATTGAAGACGCCAAATATAATTGGAAAATAGCACATTTCATAGCATTTGATAAAGATCGACGGATGCCAATGCTAAGAATCTTGCGTAGTTTCCATCAAGAATCACTTATAGTAAACTTTCGTATCAGTTAAATCAGTTCTGAATCCATTGTGAATTCCGAATGCATTGTTTGGGATACTGTTCGGACATTTTTTGTGGATTCTCGAAACTTTTACGGCTCATTTATTTAACTACGAATTAAACCTCCGATTATCGATTTAGAATAATTTTTCCGTTGTCGTAATACTACTTTATTTTGAAATTTCTTTCTGTTAAATTTTACTAAAGGAACTGTGGAAACGCCACAAACTCGCCAAATTCAAAGCAACATCTCTGAGAAGTTGTTGATATTGGGAGAACATAAATTTCTCTTTATTTACATAAAAACAAAGGAGCCATTTTATGAATATCGCACATAGTCTACTGTTCTATCAATTTATTAAGTAAACTTTGTATTCTTAATTTGCGCTAGTCAAATTATGCTGCGCAAGGAAGTTTCTAAGCACAAAATATAGTAAAGAAACTCGCCGTTGCGGAAGTTAATCGCAACATTTAGCCAAAAGTCACGGAGGCGGCAACTATGCCTCTATTTGAGGAATAGTAAGGCGGTTAGCAGATTGTGTCCTGTGCTTTCATTTCTCTCTTCCGTGCCCTATTATACGCCGAAAATCTTCGATTTGACAGATCTCGGCGTGCTGTGGAAGTCGAGTGGCAAACCTCTCTCTCTTGGCGTCGCGCGTATGAATGCCAATTGTAGCTCGAACAATGCCATACAGTGTACAGTAGCAATTGATGGAAAAAAACCCCTCTTCAGGAAGCCACGCATTCGTCTTGTGAATGGACGCATGGCAGTCGACCACTCGATGTCGTCTTTTGGCGCGATTGATTCCTCTTAGCAATAATTAACTTTGTTCTTTGTGACTCACTTTGTCCAGTGTCTCTCTTTAACGACAGAAAACGAGGAGGCATAATGGAAGTGCTCGTTAGGTTCTGTTCGATAAATGATTATGTAACTATCGGCATGAGTTTATTATGTTCAGTGTGTGTATAAATCGATGACCTTAGATGTTGCTACTCTATTTTCTGTCCTCATTGATGTTAATTTAACAAGTAGAACCCTGAGAGGATACCCATCGAGAGTCAAAGAAATGGTGTACTTTCCCTCCTTTCCCCTTTCGTGTCTTTTTTTTCGACCAAGTCCCGAATGCTGCAGCGCAATATGGGATCCACATGAAGTAGGGTTAGTCTCAGAATTAGAGGTGATCCAAACTAGAGCAGCCCGTTTCGTCAGTGGAGATTTTAGGTTCGACAGTAGCGTAACGGCTATGTTAAAATAATTCGGGTGGAACTCGCTACAGGAGAGAAGATGTGATGGCAGACGAAAGCTTTTCGGAAAATTCATCAGTTCAGAATTTTTAGCAAAGTAAAAGACATTATAACTCTGGTAAAAAACGAGCGCAATCTCTGAGAGGCATCGACGAAACTTTTTAAGGAAGTAATCGCTAAAACAGACAGTTACTTCTGGTAGTTCTTTCCGCATAGCATCAGAGAAGCTACTAGGGTAGATTATATAAGATGTTAATATACCCCCTGCCATTCGCTACTGGCGGCTCGCGGGGTACAAATCTGAAAACTAAAATCAATGGGGTATATAAACCTAGAGTCTATTAATGTTATCTTGGCAGCTGAGAAGGCGGTTAGTTGGACACGTGTTTAGAATAATCGGCCGGATAGTGGGAGACCTGGTTTCGAGTCCCAGTCATGTCGCTAGTTTTCACATTGTTTACCTTTGGGTTTTAAGGCGCACACCTCTACATGCAAAGTTATCAACTTATACTTTTCCTCAGCTCGAAAGCCTTTGTAAGGAATTTATTGTGTAGAAACTCGACAACTCGAAGTTTTTCAGTCGTCCCTTGAGATTATAGTTATCGATGTTCGAGTGTATTTAAAATATGCTGATAAATTCGAAAAAAGTTATTCGTGAAATAATATTGAGACAATCACGCTCGATTTACGATGGAGGATGTTCCACTCGAATTCGATTTTATCTTTCATCTATTTCCATTGATGGTTCGCTGAGTGTAAGAGTCCCCTTCAGAGGATCATCAGCTATAGTTTCCGCATCTCCTCTGGGAACGGACCTCCTCCACCCTTCTTCTCCCCATCCCTATCTTCTCATAGAGTCTAAATCTCATAGTTTTTCACTGCTGGAGATCGTGATACGTGATCCAATCTTCTAAAGTTCCTTTCCGTTTGGCTTTCTGAAAATGAAACGGTACTTTATTCGAATGAAACCATCCGAAGCATTATGACTCCTTTGAACTTTACGTAATATAATCGTCGTGTTGGGTTGTGGTGAAGGGTTTACCGTTACTGCGTCACTTTGTCGCAAGCTGAGATCTTTATCGTGCTGCACCCCCACTATATAATGGATAGATACACTCCCTCTAGGGATTATGTATGCTTAGAGAGGGGGTATATCAAGATGTTTCTCTAAGTTTCCCTGTTTCTCGTCATCAGGCCTATAAGTTTTTGATATGAGTAAAACCGTACCGTTGTCTTGGAACTTGGCTAGTAGATTTACTTGCTATGGTAGTGCCTCGACACATTGCCTGTACACACTATTTTTAAATTTGAGCCCCCACTGGAAATTGCATACAGTTAGTAAGACTATCGCATAATATCCGTCAACACCCTATGCTCTTATATAGTTTGTGCACTTTATTTTCAGAGATTTTGTTGGTATTTTCTCTCGAAAATATAAAATCATTCAATTAATAATGGTTTCTTCGTCATCGATGTCAATTTTTACTGATAATGATGATACAAATTAATTTAAAATATTTAATTTTTCCAGAAACTTGCTGTTTAGGACACAAGGTTGAGAGGCTTTTCTGTACTGCTTTAGACAGCAAAATATCAGCAACTTATCCCTTTTTATTTCATGGCGAATTTTTTCGTTCTTTTTGCTCTCCCTCTTTAAGAATGTTCTTCAAATTGTCGTTCTGATTAGGTAATCGAAAATTTAGAACTGCGATAAGAACATTCGCAAGCATTAAGTTATGCCCAGATGTTTAGAATAAGAGATACTTCTTGATTGAAATGGTTGTTCGCTTTTGTATGGTAAGAGTTTACACTCCATGAAAGCTGACTTTCTTGAATTTGTTTTTCATCACTCTTAAAATTTATAATTCGAGAAGTTTGTCTTCTAATTTTGCAGACTTTTTACTTGTCACTGTCTTATGTAAAATTTTAATTATCAAACTATCTTCGTAAATAACTAACATTCAGCGTTTAATTCGATACCTTAAACTAAATGGATCGCTCTCCACGAAAGCGTCAACTTCGCCCTCGAAGCAAATGGAATAGAGAGAAATTATTCCCCCGTGGGGAAAAGGAGTTTCCATAAATACACGTTCAGTTAATCTTTTTCTTTGAATATTTCGGGAAACGTCCACGAAATCGAGTGAGTTACGATCGAAGCTCCCTCAAAGAGCTTGAATATTTTACACGCTATTTGTAAGGCATCAGTTTCGTTCGAAAATCGGGACTAGAAATTACTTTTCCCGGAGTACACTTCAAATAAAATGAAGCCCTCGAGGAAAGGGTCCGATTCCGTATAAATGGTGTTTTCCTGTATCCGTAATGCATTTATTAGTTCTCCAATATTCTCTTTTCAATATTAGCCCTTTTTTGGATACGTAAGGGCTTTTTGATCTGGCCCTTTCTCTCTCTCTTATCCTCTTACGCAAAAAATATCTGCAAATCTCGCATCAGGGAAGAGGTGACCAACAGTGGGGTTGCCGAGCTCGCTTCTCATTGGGCCGAATTCTGTTCAACGCATTTTTGTGAATTTTCAAGCCCTTTTTCTTCCATTTTTCCATTCGAACCGCGCGCTTTTTTTCTTCGGTAATTTTTTTAGGTAGATTGCTCCAGAAGAGGGAGAAGATGGCGTCCTCGTCCGAGGCCCGGATCATTCCCTGCTTTCCTCACGGAAGAGTGTCCATCGCATTCATTAAATGTTCTCATTTTCTTTCGAATTGTCGAGTGTGGACATCGTTGCTCTTTTCGCAGTTAATGGCTATTTTAACTTTTTACTTTTATAATCGTTTGATTCATTGCTCGTTGTTTTATTCTCAGATATGTGTAAAATATATCTGTAATCCTACGTAATATTTTCGTTAGTTGTTCAATTGCTGTTCTCTTTATTGTGATTATCTCCAGGCTATGATGGCGACGTTTGCTGTTTATGCTGAACTGAAATGGTTCAGTCACAGCAAATTAATCTAAACGATGTACCGGTATATGCGTGTAAGTAAATAAGGGAAAGCACATAAATACGTACCTCGGATATTACGAAACCTGGGTTAATTGGGACTCCACTGTCCATTAATATCATGACACTAATGAAGCAGATTTTCATTGATAATTGCGTATTCTTCAAGTGTGACTGCGGGTCATGTGTGTAGCTCATTAGTGAATTAAAGGAATTTAAAAGTCTACGGATATTAGAAAAAGTATTATTTCATCTGCAAGTGTTAATAAAAATTTATTTCATGAATGTTATTGTATTATTTATTCAGATTATAAAAATATGGTTGGTTATATGTTGTCTTTTGAGATTTTATGGTCTCCGTCTAATACTTCGTGAATAATTCTCCATCTTATTCTATTCCGTTCTCATTTATTGCAGAAAAGCTGAAAAAATTGGCTGTAGTGGAGCACCAGAAAGAAATAATGGATATGCGAGATAAGCTACGAAAGAAGCTGGAAAAGGGAAGAGAGAAAGAGAAGGAGGCGATTGAAAAAGATCCTCGCAAGAGGACTGCGGAAGAGGAATTGTCTTCTCCGATTCTGAAGAGGGAAACTTTTCAAAGCAATCGTAAGCACATTCTTCTCTCTTTCGCCACAGTTTCATCTCTTATTTTTATCTTTACTTCTTTCGTCCGTTTTAGTGTTCAGTGACTACTCTCTAAGACGTTTGCCATATAAATGTGAAAATTTTTGTGTTCGAAAAAACCCTAAGAATTAACGGAGGTAAATCATTTACATACATACACATACATGTACGTCATTTTCTTTCCTAGAAATAATGTTAATTGAACTGAACTAAGAATCCCAGGAAAAGAGAGTAAACAACTTTTTATTCTGCTTTATCATAGTGATTTCATTAAGAATCCTGGAATTGCGATTCTTGCGTATTCGAAGTATTTAATCGTATTCATCTCAATTTTGTTGATTATGGGAGATGATTTTACTGCAATTGTTTGAAAAAATTTGAAAATCCAGGGTTTTATTACACCGCAAGCATTCGCGAGTTTTAATGAGAGATATACGTGAATCCCGCGAAGACAACCGCTGGACTTCTGTAATGACACTCATTATTTGATGTGTTTCTATAAGTCAGTCAATTTTTTTGAGATATTAATTTATTTTAAATAAATCTTTTTTATATATGAAACTAGGGACGTGCGAGCGTTGATATTCATAATGCTCCAGCCTCTTTGCAGAAATAACTGGCCTTCATTTCTTCTTCTCGGCAGTTTTATGCGTCTGAATGAATTTTTCCTTATGTGTACAACGTTCCATAGAGGATCTTACTTATGATCACTTAATGCCTGGAATGTTTATCATTTTTATTTTGGCTCAGAATGGAGAGTAACACATATTTTCTCTACTTCAGTCACCCCTGTTTTTAACTACGCCTTATATAAATGCTATTGCGGTCATTGAAGGCTTCCATTCAGTCTGCACATATTGGATGCTATTAAAATTGTTGTTGATGGAGCAAATGTGTTGTGCTTAGATGTATGTACATTCCACTTATGGAATTATAGATCAAGAAGGCAAGGGCAAGCCAAATTACTCCCCATTGCCTGGTAAACCTCATTCCACCTCCGTAAGTTTTCCTCCCAAATGGTGGAGGATTTTAAGTTCAAAAGGGAATTATGGATTAATACTTCATAGACAGTTAGACTGTGTATCTGATTCCCGATTACTGACAATCTAAAGTCCTTTGAGCCGATGGTTTATCCTCCACTGGTAACCATTTCTTGTTTCGATTGTCATCATTTTAAAACTTCAATGAGGCTTAACGCTTAGTGGCAATCCTTTACATACACGACATTTGTATAATTTACATTTACATAACATAATATTTTTTTTATTTGTGAAACACAGGGACATAGGGATAACGCAAGCCTTACATGTCATCAACTTGGTTCTGGATTTTTCGGTATTCATGACAGGCCATTGCGATCTCCATTTTGTCGTTTTTATTACGCAGGAGTTTGGAGATATGGCTCTTTACTATTGGAAAATACTCCTAAAGCCGTATTCGCAAAAGTGAAACTGAAAAAAAATGTGAATACAGCTTTAGGAGTATTTTACAATTATAACATGTACTACTTACATGGTTCACTTGTTTACATCTGCATCACCAGGGTTCTTATCACAGCAGTACTCAACCGTCGATATGACTAAAAAGAAACTTAAGACTAAACGCTGCTGTAGAAAACGCGAAAAAGTATGTATTTTTACAACTTATTTTTGCAAGAAGAAGTATTATGTAATTTAAGAACGAATATATTTCCCATGTATTTTTAGCTTCTACTTTCCGCTTATCGTTTCTTTCTTTCTTGCAATGACTTTAATTTTAACGTGCGTGTTTATTTTGCTCTTTACTACTGTATATCGCCAACTATCGTGTAATAGAACTGAACTACGAGTAAGTACTCGAAAGATATTACTCGTAACCATAGCTCCTCTTTGTTAAGCTCCACGAAAGCTGCCATTTCATCATTTCCTTGTCGTTTTCTCGATTTTTTTTCACTTGCTCTTTTCTATTGAGTTATGAAAGTCGTCAGTTGTAGTTTTCATGAATTCCCTCCTGACCTTTTCATAAATATCTTCCTACCTTACTTTAAGCAGGAGTTCATAATTCAAGTCGTCATTCAATTTATGAAAATCGTTAAATTTTGTAATTTCCATTCTTTTCTAGTAAGTTTGAAATAGCTCCTTAATATATCGACCTCTCGGTCCAGCGTTCGAGTCTTTATTCAAACATGGCTCTCTAAGTTCGTAATTTAAGATTTACTCGTAAGATAAAAATTTTCAAATAAAGTAGTAATTATTTCGTAAATGAGATTCGACTATACCTACTTCTGCTGGAATTTGGAGATACTGCTGTTTACTAATAGACAGAATTTACTCCTTAAGCCGTTGTGTAGGTTCTTGGTTTTTGAGAAAGATGCTGGAGAACTGGTGTTTGGAGGCCTTTCTTCGACTGGTGAAACTGTTTAACTGTTGTTTTTACATTTTTTTCGACTGCTATTCAATTTGGGAGTTAATTCTTTGTACTACCTACCTCTGTTAAATTTTCTTTCTTATGGTATTCTACCTGATTTCCTACGGCCGCTATTTGCAGTTGAATACAACAAAGGGAAAAGGTCTGTACCGAACCGGGAAATGAACTTTCCTTGTATTTCCTATAGAAGTCATCGAAATTGGTTACATAAATTCACAAATAACAAACTTCGACGATTATTTTAATATATAAACAGGTTCCTGTTTAATCTTAGCGCGTGGCACTCATGGTCATGAGAATTCCTTCCTGTCCGTTCTCGGGATATTCTTTTCTTTTCTTGTTTCCCGAGAAAAGTTAATCAAAAATCGAGGAAATTGGTCTCAAGAATTCTGTATAACTTACGATCAGAAATTAGTAGAATACTCACTCTGAATCATTTACACATTCGTACAAACTCACCGTGATGGTACTACATGGTCTGCGGTTAATTATTTTCTCCCGAAGATTACATTACATGGAGGTATGACTATAATATGTCAATTTGTATGTTACTGTGTGCTTTGACTGACGAACGCGATTGGACCATTCGTTGCTGGACGAGCTTAAGCCAGAGAATTTCAAGTAATAAACCTAGTTTTAGAAATTTCCAATACCGTCTGGTTTTCCACTCAATATTCAATGATGAATCTGCTCCTATAGTCAACGGTAGCGCATTTGAATGATACATTTTGAAATAAAGGGGGTATTCTATTTTAGTATTACAATCATTATAATATACAATTATATTCAGAAAATTCCTGAAAACCTCCATGGTTATAAAACGTGTTTTTACGCGCATATTTCTTTTCCAGTATCGTTCACGAGATGAAGTTCCACGGAAGCCCCGAAATGTTATAGTTCAGTTGACAATTTAATCGCGTGATTTGGGGTCTGAAGTATATGCTTACGGAAGCATTCTCCATTTTGATTCTTTTCCGATCGATATGCGATCTATTGTAGGGAAATGGGAACGGCACGTGCTCTTCGAATGGAATAAAAAAAGGGGAAGGAAATGCGTTCCCACGCGTTTAAAGAAAGAGGGAACTACTTCCCGTATGAAATAAGGGCCATAAGAAAATACGCGCCACCCATTCAGAGGTCCCTCTGCCGAGAATAATTGTAAAAAGGGACGGGAGGGGGGGAGCAAAGCACAATCGCCCACCCAAACACTCTAATCCGCCACGCCTTTGCGCCGCATTTTTCCTCCGCCTTTGATGTCTCCGACAATTAAGTGTTGTCGTCCGCCCCTTTCTCCAACGCCTGCCTCTGCGCCCCTCCCCTAAATTAAATGGGCCTCCATTTTGGACCTCTGCTACACACTCTTCCAACTGAAGATGAAAGCATTAGTCTACGTCCATACGCTCTCTCTTCTACTCTGCGACATTCCTTATAAATTCGTATTTTTATTCTTACGCATGACCGGTTCCGTTACGTCGTTACATCATCAGTAAACCGGTCGTGCGTAAGAACAAAAATATTTTTGTAGAATTCACCGAGTGTTTTTCTTTATGAGTGTCGTCATGAAGAAGCAACACCTGAATCCGTTAATTTTAGTTGATCTTATTGGCTGATATGTTAATAGCATAACTCAAGAGTGACAACCAGAGTTCCTTGAATTCCTTACGTCTGTCTCTAATTCTGGAGCACTCCTCTTTCTTTAGAATCATTTAGCGTGTTCCTCGCGTTGCAATTCAAATGCACACTTTTCACATCCACAAGCACATTCTATAAACCAGAGCTGGCGCAATCTTCCTCAGTTTATGCGTCAATTATTCGATTTGTATTTTTGATGCGTTTAATAAACTGAAATAATGCACCACCAATTACAACAACTATTATAATGAACTACTATCATATACTTTAACAAATAGATACATTTTAACAATTGGAACCAATTCCCTAGAATTGAATGCTAGGTTGTTCCATGTGCGTAAAAATGGTGATATCCGAGTAATATGAGTAAATTTGACCAAAAAGCCAATAATATCTCCGCTGTAACGGACGAGTTTCTCCGACGGCCGAAAGATGAAAAAGCATGCTATTATATTTAGTATCTGCAGTCTTTAAAATTTGTTGGTTTGAAATTTTAAGAATTCTGTCCCTTTTCGCTGCAATCTTCTCGTCGCACTTTTTCGCTAGTCTCAGATATACCAATCCTTTTTTTGCTTCTACTCCTGGTATTATAAAACTGAATGCAAACGAGTGTACCTATAAGTTCGTAAACAGAGTAGTAGTTCGTGAAGCACCATAGAGAATTATAGTAACATTAATAGTCGTTGGGGCTGTTTTTAACTGTCGAGCTTTTCCGTAAAACGTTGTAAACAAATGGCCGCTTCGTTATCCTAGAAATGTCTTTGATCACAGTCATTCGTCGTGAATTAATTATTTCATTAACTAAGGTCGTCGTTAACAAAAGTACCACTGTCTTTATTCTTTATTTAATCTTACGGCGAGATTGTGCCAAAATGACATGTCTTCCACCTAACCCCTGGAGGCATTACATGATGATAATATTACTCTAATTACCAATAACAATTGACTACAATTAACTTAAATCTAGAAAAAGAAATCAATATATCCAAGCATACCTGCAAACATAGCTACTAAATAAATGCTACAAACAGATTATTCAAATAAATAGGCAGATAATATGACAATTAAGTAATGCATACAACTAGATATAGCTACGCGTTAGAAAAATAATATTTTGGTTCTCAGGAAAGCTTCTAAACTGAAATTTTATAGAGAAAAACCCACGATGTGGGAAAACACCCATCCAACTGTGATCATTACATTTTTCAGTTAGATATTCTGTAGAGGATGTTAGATTTTGTAAATCTCCAACAGAAAGTAGAAAGGAACTGGTTAACATCTTATTCTGCCACAAAATGTACAAGAAGTAAATGGGTTACCAGATATTTGTGATTTTCAGTAGTTTAAAGTATTTTATTTTGGCTATTTTCATTTGCATGTGGTATAATATATTTTCTCCTCATTTTCGGTGTGATTTTTTCCTCATATCATTTATTTTCTTCTATAATATTAAGTAATGGATCTATTTTTCCCCGCTGAGTATTCGATTGATCGATTTTTTGGTCAAGCCAGGCTTTTACCTTCTTGACTTTCGTAAATGTTGCATTAGGTATGTTAAATGCTGTATCATTCGTATCTACGAAAGAAGAAAGATAGAATACGTGCCCACTCAGGTCGCCAGCCAATCAATCAGCCCGTTTTACCCGAAATCTCATATTGACACCGTTTTCCGAATTTCAGCTTCACTATGCGAAAACAGCGCCAAGTCGATATTACTTATTTCCACCAGAGGATGTTGAATCTTTCGCTTTAGTGTGTTCTCATCCGTGCGCAAACTCAGTCACAATCTCCTATAAAATGTTCGAACCGAGAAAAAGACTTCTTTGGAAAGCATTATTAGGTGGCCCTTTTCCCCTCAAGAGCGGATATCTCCCGCCGTTTCTTTATGAAGATCCCCTCCTCGAAAACTTCATATATCCCACGTCATAATCGGGCCGTGACATGAAAAAATGTAAAAGGGGAAATGCGAGATCTCTGGCTCGGGGTTCTAATAACGCCGCTGCGACCTACGACCCTCTTTTTTTTGTTTGCTCGATCGTTGACAGTGTTCTCGGTGATGAGGCCTCTTTTCTCTGCCATCCGACGTGCGTTCTTAGGAAAAAATGAATCCTCGTCAAAACTGCCGCTAACGGGAGCTATTTGCGGTCAGAAAGGAAGGCAATGCAGGAACTACGAGAGCATCCTATTTTATAGGAAGGAAGCGCGGTGAATGGAAGGAAGGGATTGGAATTTATCCGAAATAAAATTGAGCTAATGGCTTCCCTGTGGAATTTCAGTTCCAAAGGCAATTGCTTTTGTATGCAGTGTCACATATTAGTTACCCGACGCTATGGGAAGGAAACAAAAGCAAGAAATTTGCCCAAAGTCTGAGAAAGTATGCCTTAGGATAAGGTACTTTGTTAAAGAAATCCGAACTTTCATGAAACAAGTATTGGGTTTTTTTTTGCAGTCTGGCATACCGTTATTCAAACTTAATTAATGCGACCCTCTGCGGAATCATGTTTTGTATGGCAACCGAATATGTGTGGTAGATGATATTAAAGAAAACTGCGGGCTCCCAAACTGAGTGCACCTCAACATTGCCCTGTCGTTGCTTTGTCTGACTTACATGATTTGACTATTCGTTACTAGATGAACTTCGGCCAGGAAATTTCAAGTAATAAACCTTGATTTAGAAATGTCCAATGTCGTATGGCTTACCACCGTGCACTTGATATTTCAATGACTTATTTTCTCATACAGCCGATGGTAGCTCATTTTAATGATACATTTTATAATAAAGAGAATATTCTTTTTTCATTAAATTATTCGAATTTCAATGTTTGAAAGAGTTATGTAAATTTCGATAATTTTTTTCTCTAAGCAGGGCACTCAGAAAGTTCCTCGAAAACAATAGTTTACTTTCTAGAAGCTATTGTCACATCTGAATGCGAGTGAATTCGTCGACATTTCATTTTCTATAATTGAAAAAATGTTACATGGCAATATTCCTTCGTCTTCATTAACTGGGGAACTCTTTCAGAGGTGGATCCGAAAGCTTGGTCCCTGACACTTTTCTAACGCCATTCGTACATAAGTCTACATAAATAGTAATCTACATATTTCAATATATGAAAGCGGCCTTTCGGTGAGTGGCAAGGGGTGCAAAATGGGTTCTTATGCTTATTGTTTTACGTATTGTTGACGGAATGAATGAATCCCTAAAATGTCCTCGTATCAATTTATCTTATTTTGCGCTCATTGTCGGATCGGCGGAATTAGCACGTTTTAACAAATCGTACCGCCTTGCGCTGCTCCATCTCGACTTTGCTGGTATACGTTTCATCCGCTGGGTCACATTTACTCGCCGCGTAAGGGACCTGACCAAGGTTAAATAACGTCGCTCTCTAACCTTTTCATCGCATCTATCTACAATGCGCTTTATAAAATGGAGTTTCTTAGTTGCCTTAACGTAGATTTTTCGTATATTAGTTCTCCGAGTGATTCTGAGATACTCAACTGACTCTGCTACATTTTTATACATTTTACTAATATTTTACGGGTAATTATGACTATTTTGACAGATTCCTTGCGTTTGCGAGCATTCAGAATATGTTTGTAACTGCGCAATGCATCTTTAGCCTCCATCACTCGTTTTCTTCCCGTTCAGCCATTATGTCCATCGCTGCATTTATTTATAGAATTGTCCCTTTGGTTCCAATGCTAATCTGAAACCGGCTCCAGTCACCAATGCAAGCTGCGTGACTCCAGTAGCGAAAGAGGGGCACTTTTCGTGATGCGGATTGCGTCTTCGGCTGCGTTCAAAAGAAGCCGAAAGGAGTGAATGGCGCTTCGAAAAAAACCTTTAAAAAGGTAGCATTCCGCAATTTGAAGAACGCGCTCGCATTCTCCGTCCATTTTTTTCCATCGCGGGTCCTTTGGTAAAGAAGCGACCTTTGCTATGCAAATGTTCGCGGCTTCCTTTATATCTGTCGGCGAGATCACACACACACTACTAATGATCGTTTCGCGTATATCACTGCTTTGTCGGTCTCTCTCATCCTTCACGTAACCTACTCTTCCATTCCTCTTTTCCTATTTCCGAGATCATTTCTCTTTCACTCCACTTCCTGCTTCGGAATCATCGCGCAATACTTGTTTCTACAAGTACCTGCAAGCCACCGATCGGCGTGTAGTTGAAAATGTAGACATAATGCGATCGACCCATTTCGTCATTACAATTGCGCATCTCTCCTCGAAAAGTTTACAGTGCGATTTCTCTCCCTTCTAATCCTCTCGTATTACTTCTATCCCTCGTAACCTTAAATGTTGTACAAAAGAGCGTCAAATTATTCATGCAAAGATTTGACATTAATTTATGACCATCATCCTTACTTTACAAAAAATGTTTATTTTCTCCACGAAGTCATTATATTATCATGGTTTTAAATTATACAATAGTTTTCCTGAATGAATCCACAGCATTGATAATTAAATACATTTTATAAGACAATGTGTAAATATTGTTAACAAATGACTAAATTATGGGAAATCATATACAGAGGTGTCCAATCTTTTTATATCGCATCTCTTATTGTTGGCAATTTTTCTCATCTTGTTGGTAATTTTTATTTGCAATGTCTGTGAACTTATAATTTTGTTGTTTCAAGTGGATTACTTGTAAATGTAAATATTAGTTTCTAAATACGTACACTACTTTCGTTTGTTGCCGGATCGGTCTGTTTTGCTAAGTTCTTATGATACATTTAACGTCTTCTCTTTACGTAATTTATCTCAATACATATGCTATGTGGCATTTGGTATCTCATCTTTTAAGGCAGGGATATCCAAGAGTTTTACTCCAGCTACCCTTATTTTCTCCAAGAACAGAAGTCGGCCTTCAGGCCGCTTTCGGCCTTTTCGGGCGTTCAACACGGCCTTACTGTCACTTTCTAAACAAATGTCTTTACGTGAATCAATTCTTTTTCCAACCTGCTAGTGACACCAAGTGAAAATGACGTCGAAAATTTCCTTTTTTTGGCCACTTTGCGAATAAATTCGTTTTCTCATACAAGATTTCTATGTTAAATCATTTGGATGTAAGCAGAACTCATGCGCGGTGTAATGGTATATCATGTGACCGTAGATACACACATATTTCTAATCCAAAACGGTTTCCCACCCGTGTCCTGGCAACAGCACGTGGATCACAGATTATATGCTTCACGGAATTTTAAAATAAACAATTCATTGAACACAGTTGATGGATTTATTGCTTTCTTAAAATGATATTTGAATGGGGTAGGGGTGTAACTTTTCGTGGCTGCGATCTGATTTTTTCTTTTTATAACTTCCGTTGTCAAGTTCTCCGATTGACAATTGAGCTAAACGTGGAAATGAGAATCTCCTGGAAAGCACTGCTTTGCTGGTCTCTCGCCGTCTGTGATTCTGAGGATTCCAAACCGTCATCTAAGTGCATTCTAACGTTACTTGCATTTTATCGGAAAGTATCCCCTTTCACCCTCCTGAGTTCTCGGCTGCAGATTAAATCCCTGGAATGCCATACACTCACTGTTCAGCACACACTTTAAACAAAACGTAGCTTGGTCGTATCGGTCGCAAACTCTCTCAGTGAATTTACGCTTTGCGAAACCGATACGTGAAGTGCTTCAGCTACATCGGATTGAACAGTTTCCTCTGGTTAGCAAGATATTGTTGAAGTCGGCCCCAAGATATTTAGCTGATTCAAATACTTCGTTTACTTCATCAAAATTATTCCTGTAATCTTATTTTAGACAAATTCTCATTAGCTCATGTTTTATGCCTTAGGGCTTCCATGCTGCCTGCTGTATAAATATTTAATATTTAATATTGTAAGTTTCGATAATTTATATATTATAATGAGCGATTATTGTTTATTCTAAAACTTTTTCATGGTACTTTATAAATGATTATTTTCTACTCCGTTCATCAAAAATCCATTTTTTTTGACGAAACAGTCCCTGATAATGTTCTATGTTTTATTTAAATGCTACCGTATCTCTAGATATGTAACATTCTTAGGATACGTAGACTTCAAATATGTAAATCTTCTGTGTGAATGTATGTTCCCTTGCATATTTGTAAAATTCCTTTTGTTCTCACAACTCCTTTTTTCTCTATTGCTATTAATTCAATTCTAATGTTATTCTGTTTTTTATACATATATATGTATCGGTTAAATAAAAGATGAAACACTTCAGTCTTAATTTCGCCGGATAAAGTCGTTGACTATCTGTCTAATCCTGACCTGACTTTAGTAGAATGTTTCCATAAAGCTTTTCTTACTACCGAAATTCATAAAATTAAAGGATGAATGGTACGAAGGTTGAAGAACGCTCTGAAGGGTTTTTGAGGAACGACTTCTTGTCTGACTCTTACTGGCGGGACATAAATGGCCATTGGGTTAAGAAACGCAAAACGGCGAGATATGAGCCACAGATTTTGATGATTATATTACCCACACACGACACAAAGAGAGTTAAGTCACAGCAAACTAGGATTAGATTCCGAAACTTACAAGAGAGGCATTTTAGATCTTATATTCATACTAGTAAACGCCCCCGTCAAGCATGACGGGACTTAATTTAATTATAAATATAATATAATGAATATCTGGTCCACCTAAGCCGGAAAGCGTCCGTCGTAAGACCATAATAACTCAATTTATTTATTACCGGTCGATGTTTTATTTGGTCTTGCATACATTTCGAATAAATTGGACAATAATTAATTGGTAAATTCCATCCATTGGCTTCCATCAAGCATGATGGAAGTCAATGTCGTCGTAAATTGAAATTTATGTCAGTGTGAATTGTAAGTATATTATAACTGAAAACACAAACTGAATTCGTCATGATATTTTATCGCACTAATATTTTTCAATATTGATCGCAACCAACGAACATTCACAATGAACGGCATGGCTGTATTTTAACCCCTGCGCCTTGCATATTGTAGAATGCATATGATGGAATCTCAGAAAATTGTCTAGTATTTGTAAAACGTCATTAGTTCCTACGGTTAACTCGTTACGAACTTATAATCCCTGTGTATTTATATGAGGTAATGCATGAGCTCGAATTCAACAATCGCCTTGGTCGTCAAGGGTATGGGTTGTTTATCAACGCAAAATTTTACAAATTGTCCTTGTAGTTTTAAACAAAATTCTCGTAATTTCGAATCTATATCAATATTTCACGACTAAATAATCTATTATTATGTTCTTTTCTTTTAACTATTATATCGATTTCGTTGGACCATCATTTCTAATTTCATTTTGAGAAATATCAGTCCTGAAAACGAACTTCACCCGCATCTCTTATGGAAACATATTTTGGGCTCCTGGGTTCGAACCCGAACCATCTGAGAGGTGTGGATAGTTTTCGTATGCCTTTCAGGATCGTAGAAACATTATGCGGTTTGTTTCACATCTCTACATCAAGAGGTTTCTGAGAAAGATGGGGACGGACAGACAGATAGACAGTTTGCTTTTTATATATGTATTATTCTAATATCATTAAAGCATTTGACTGTGAATCCAATGTTTATACTCTGTACTTAATTTAAATATCTTTTAAGTTCAACTTTGACAAAGAACATTTATGTTCTAATAACTTTTGAATTTTTTCTATTCTTTACGTAATCTAATTCTGTAATATTTCTCTCTCTTTTTCTCACCCTTTTCTACAACTTTTGTTGGTTTCTCTTCTTGAGTGTTTTCCTGCAGAAAAATATTTTCTGTGATAAAAATAGCAATTTTTTTCCACAATACCATTCTAATCTTTTGTCATTTATTGTCTATTTCCACCGAACTTGTT
Organism: Ladona fulva; assembly: GCA_000376725.2. NCBI lineage: Eukaryota > Metazoa > Arthropoda > Insecta > Odonata > Libellulidae > Ladona > Ladona fulva. The sequence goes on along the minus strand of KZ308219.1, from coordinate 133,973 downwards.
AAAACTCTGTATGGATTCAAGTTTATAATGTTATTTATTCGTTAAGTAATTAATACCAAATTGTGATTCTGTTTAAATGAAAGATGTGAGAAACTAATCCCAAGTTCGTCCAGTTAAGACGTTTTTATTGTATTGTACACTCTCGTCCTAAAGTAGCAAATATCCTGGTACCATAATTATCTTCAATTACCCGTAAAAAGGGATATTTGATTTTAATTTATCATATTCATGCTGGTGGTGCGCCAAAAATTCTTTTTATTCTATTTTACTGTGAGAAAATTCGTTAGATTCCAATTAATCAAAAATCTAGAAAGACATCACTATTAATGTTTATTTTGGGTCATATCTCTATAATTACCTACATTGGCTGTTTTGCGGAGTCATTAAGGACGGTTTCCTACTTCTGAATCCTCCAGTGCGGCTTCCAAGTGTGTTGGGATACACCGGTTGAGACACATTGTGATGTATCAAGCGCTACTTTTAACAGTCGTCGATAACTTGTCCTCGCTCTACCATGTTTTCTTTCTCCGTTAAAGAGCTTCTCTGAGTCTGAAATGGAATTCCCCTCCGGTAAATCGCATTACTAGATTCATTCATTAAAATACCAAACGATAAAAGCGCTCGCATTAATTTTTAAGCGACAAAAAAGCGGTGCTTGTCGAAATTCATTCCCCCGATGCGTAAACGTGATTTCCTTCTATCCGTGATTGCGATGTTAGAAGTTGGAGTGCACACTTTATTTTAGCTCTGGAGACCACTCGAGGGCAGCAGATACCCTTTTTTCCTCTTCTTCGGGAACCCCGCCCACCACTCACTTTTACTTCTCAAGAACCTCTCCTCCAGAGTGTACCTTTATGAGCGATGTTCATTTTGTTTTTCCAATAAGGGCTCGAAGAAGCCCACGTCTTCCTCAAATTCAATTCTCGCAAATGAGCGATCAAGTGCGGGGGCGCCCATATCTCCGCCTAAAAAAGTAACTCGCTCTCTCTGCTTCCTTTCCCTTCCGCTTCTTCTTTATTTACGCGCTTTCGTTGCCATCCGTCGCTCTTTACGTCCTTTATAACTTTCGCCTTTTTTTCGACTTTCGATTATTACAGATAAGTTCACGGATTTGTCTCATTTCTTCACCGGTGAAACCATTCCTTATGTCCTTCGTTCAATTGATACACTTCATCGCCAATTGGCCGCCAGATACACTTATAATTTTAAAGTTGTTTATTGAAAGTAAAAGAAGATAGAAGTTGATGTACTTTTGTCCCCACGAAATACGCTTATATTCATAGATATTTACAAATGTCTGATGAGAAAAGTACATGAAAATTTCTCAAGATTTTTCCGCAGATATTGAAGCCCTTTTCTTTTCTCTAGCGGAATCACTTTCCATCATCTTCTGCGTGTTAGAATTATTTTCCACGTTTTCACAATTACACATAACACTGTTCTCTTGTTCGAGATATTAAACCCCTTGCCTGTTATTTAAAATGTGAATATATAATATCATTCAAAACTACCATATTATTAATAATTTTTTTGTTTCACTGCGACAATGTATATATATTTGTTTGATATGTTTTCATTTTGCCCTTAGGTGGCTTTCTGCCACTGGGCTTCAATGCATAATTTTATAATATTTTCATAACATCTTTTCCTCCATATATTGATTATGACAGCATTTATAAATGTCGAATTATATTTTTAGATTGAATGCAATAACATTTAACCAGTTTCGCTTTCAAACAAGAAAAGCATGAAAACATGCATGATTATTTTTCTCAGCCAATTAGCATTGCCCGGTACCAGCATTGTTATCGTGCGTAACATTACGACAAAAACATAAGAGTTAAGTTAGCATCGTTTTACCTCTTTCGCATCGGGCCCATGGCATATGTTTTTGCAATTTCTCTCTATTCTTCAAGTTTCGGAACTTATTTCATTCACAGCATTGAATCTCAATTTCTTGCATCTTCATATCTATATGTATCCCTCTCGGACCAATCAGATTACCATCTTACTCATTCCTCAATAAATTGAATATGTCCAAGAGTGACTTTGTGTGACTCAACTCCCATATTGAAAGAAAGAATACTTAGTAATTGCGACAACAGATTGTTCATCAACGATATGACATATTTTCCTGAAGATGTCAACTCGTTGACGGTACTACTCGAATAAAAACCTGCTGTGGAAATTACTAAGTATACTTCCTGTCAATATGTAGCAATTCTTCTTTCATTTATCCTCTCCTTACGTCGGAACCAACGCAGAACATCGCTTTCGTGGCAGTTTCCCGACTCTCATTTCAATATACGTAGTTTCATTCATTGCAATACCGTAACTCGGTCTCTCTTCTAAATTCAACTGCATAACTTGTAAAAAAAAGCGCGCAATTTGCTTTTACATTTGCCATACACCCAGTTGCTAACCAACGACGCAAAAAGGTGAGCGACGTCGCACTTTTATGTAAAATCATTTTCGCTCTTTTTTCTTCCCCTTTTTCCTTATCTAATTCTGCTACAAGGGAATGTTGAGTAATCTTTCACTTTGGCCTCTCTTCATCCTCTTCTCCTCTTCCTTCATCGCCCTCTACGAGCACTTATTATACATGCTTTCTTCCGGAAATGAATCCCAAGTCCTCATCTTTTCCTCCATTCCACTTCTAATTTAATGTGAGACCTTTCGCCATTGCTTCCCATATCTCTTTCCGAAACAAAAATTACCTTTTCGCTCCCCTCTGCTCTCTCAGGAACTCACCTGAACGCCCTCTGCGTTCTTTTACGAAAGCTTCATCGAGTTTGCCATGGTTTTCGAGAGAGTTCGCTATGTTGGAATTTTGAAGTTTTTTTACGCTACGTGGTGGGTGACGTTTTTAGAGGGGAACTCAAATGTCGCTGAATAAAATTTGGGGAAAAAGTGCGGTAATCTTGCGAGGCTTTCGAAAGTTAAAAATTTGCTTTGTCGATGTCACGAAATACTCTTTTGGTAAATCGCATGCACTTCACTTTTCGCGCGGTTCAAAAATGCGCAGAAGTGCAACTCTTAATTTCATCGGAATCGGTAACTGACAAAAATTTCGGCCGAGTCCGAACCTAACTCGGTACGAACGTAGGAGAACGTTGAACCTAACTCGGTACGAACGTAGGAGAACGTTGAACCTAACTCGGTACGAACGTAGGAGAACGTTGAACCTAACTCGGTACGAACGTAGGAGAACGTTGAACCTAACTCGGTACGAACGTAGGAGAACGTTGAACCTAACTCGGTACGAACGTAGGAGAACGTTTTCGTTCTCATGTTTGACCCGTGCCAGAACTTTTCTAAATCGTTCAGGAATCAGACTTTGCAATCAATTTGTGAATAAATACATTTATTCTGCCTCTATTATTCCTTCGGTAATTCCGAAATATTTTTAGGAACATTGAAGCTGCTGAAGATATAAAAAATAAGTAAAATATGCAATATATAACTTTATTCCTGTAAATCAAATATATTCTATTCACCATCGTGATTTTATGTGTCACTGATCACCATCTTCTCTGGACTTTTATAGAACAAAGAAGACTCAGTGCATATTGTCTAAGCATAACGTAGTAACTTTAAGTGAGCTCCGTACCTAAGCAAGAACAAAAAACGCTGTTTCAGAACGAATCATTCTTTCCTTCCCAAGCTAACCCAATGGACTACTTTTAGCTTTCCCCAGCTCATGAAGACTACGTAGATCTCTAATAATTAATATTGATCGCAAACAAAAATTACCAAATTAAATGCGATATAATAATTGATTAAATACATATATTCAAACTGTTACATCTGCAAAAAGAAAAAGGTACAGCGTGAATGTCAGTGTCCATTAGGTTGTTAAATTAACATGTTGTTAAATTCATTGGTCATTAAGTTATAGTCGTGATTACAGAATCTGATAATGAGTGTAAATTGGGGGAAACACCAATGGACTCTTACCAGGAAAAAGCTTCTGAAAAGTATCCTATGCTTTCCATTAAAGAGAGAAGAATTTCAAACAGAATATTATTAGACCATTAAATGTCGAGGTGGGGCCCAAGTGGGCCTCTCTTCCACTTAACCTCGTATCTTATTGTACAATGGCGTTGCTTATTGTACGGGAAAATACAGCAATAGTATAAAAATAGAATTCCTACGGGATATTCTCCGTATGCTAATCTTTCTAACATCAGGTTTTACTTGAGTTAAGGATCATTAATTCTCCGGTACTCTAAACATGCATGATTCACATTTCGAAAAATATGAGTTTGAGTATATGAGTACCGATGAGTTTGTCATATGCGGGATTCGAATCAAATCGCGTTATAAGAACAACTTAGGGAAATTTGTATACGTAGGGCACGAAACTCGAAAAATGAGCTCACGAATGATGTTCTCTCAGCGGGAAAGTGACCTGAGCGGAGATCAAACCAAGATTATCCACTTGCCAGTGAGATTCCGGGTTCAGAAGTGCTACTAACTCGGGGTTGGGGCCCTTTTTATTTATTCCCGGTGCCCTCATAAACATATTTATTGGAGAAGTACGGGAGAAGTGTGAACCGAATCAATGGACGAACACACACACCGGCCGCGGCTGCGGAGGCGCTCCAACCCGAAGTCCAGGGTTCGAGTCCCGGCTGAACGGATTTTTCCTGTAATGGAGAGATTGTGAGATCTCTCCATTACAGGAAAAATCCGTTCAGCCGGGACTCGAACCCTGGACTTCGGGTTGGAGCGCCTCCGCAGCCGCGGCCGGTTTGTGGTGAACCTTGGCTTTGACGCTAAATAATTATTTTTGGACGCTCCTAAACATGAAAATTTAAATTCGATTTAAATAGCCGTTACTTTGTAGAATTTCCTCACTGGACAAATGGAAGACTGTATTAAATTCCACTACTTTATTAAGACACGTACGACCCCGTTCATCCCCAGATCTATCAACTAGTCGTTTGTCGTTTGTGTCTGAATAAATCTGTGGAATTTTATGCATGTTATAAGTATTTCTATATTTTTCCAACAACATGAAATTTTATTCTGGTGATAGTATTCTGGAGTTTCTGTCGTCAGTGTAAATACAGGAGAAAAAATTTTCCCCCATCAAAGCATACATTCAAAATGGGATTTTTATTGAAGGAGAAGGTGATGGTAACTTGTCGTTCTTTAGATTGATAGTTGATTGATACCTTGAGCTGCTGGAAGTGTCTGCCGTTGAGGGAATGGTTTCGAGTAACATACACAATTAAATGAAACAGTTCCGTTACAAAATATAAGTATACAGCTGAAACAATTAACTGAAAAGGATGACGATTGCAATTGTTGTCAATTACGTTTAATTTACCTGTTCCGTTGACCTGCTCGGTACAGTACTCATATTGTCGAATAAGTTATCATCAGAGAATTGCCAACCTTTTTAAGTCACCCGTAGTGGGGAATATGTCCCCACAAATAGTGGATGTTCTTATAGTCATCCTGTGCCCGTTTTATGGCATCTGAGGTTTAACGTTAATCTGCGAACACTTTGAAAATATATCGCAATTTTTATTTTTGCCCATAAAAATCGGTTTTCCTGATTCCACTCGTCCCCTATTCATGCTCACGTGCTTAAGCGCCAATTGAAAAGAAAGCGAATGTCGCACCACTTTCCTTTGTCTCCCTCGATTGGCCTTTCCGCAGTGTCACCTCCAAGTGGCTCTCCACAAGCTTTTGATTCTTCTCTGAGAGGTCTTTGGGAAGCCATTAACTCCCTTTTATTTTCTTGCATCCTTCCAAAGGGACAACTCCTCGTAGAAATCCTCCGTTGAAATCTCATTCTCATTGACATGCTCATTGATTCTTTTGTATATTTTCGGGTGTTACATCGCATGACTATCTTTTATTTTGTGAGCGAGTTCTTAAAAGTGATAGGGAAGAGATGCCGACCCGTTCAACTCACACTTTATGATATTAATAGATATCGAAATCGTTAATCTTGTTCTCTTTATTATGGCTAATTAAATGCTACTTGTTCCAAATTATTATTATTTTCCTATGATAAAATTTATTGATGAAGTCTTCAGCTTTTAAAAATTTCATTCGTATCATGGATTTGGTAACAAACAATCTATTTTACTAACGATAATGATCATATTAAGATTATTATTTAATTTGCTCTCATTTCAAATTTCATTTACTTATTAATTTCTATTTAGGTGAAACTTTTAAGTAATGACCCATACTTTTGAGTTTCCACGAATTCTAGAATCCTATCGAAATATGTGATGCGATTTTTGTCGAATGTAGAGGAATGAAATGTCGCGATAGTTTTCTACAGTTATTCTCCCGCCTTCTTATGCTACTTTTTGAGTACCATTTTTTTTGCTTGGAAACGGTGGACATTTTGTCGTGTTCCTTCTTGGTGCTGCTAAATCATCTTGATGAACAGAATATTTTTCATTTCTCTTTTCGTACAGGATAGGGAAGAATGTATCTTTCGTTTAGTTTTGTCTCATTAATGATATGAAAGCTACTGAAGTTTGAGTGATGTTGAATAATTATTTTGGTCTCTCCATATAAAAAATGTTCTTCCTTGAGTCATTGCGCTTCACTAACATTTGCTTGTTCCGCATATAGCATTCTGGCTCGGTGAGAAAAGCAAGGGAAAACAACCTCATTCCTCATTTTTCCTAGCAAAGCTCATTCCACTCTACTAGCTCTTGCTAGCTAACGGGGGGAGATGAGGTTAAAACCGGCTAAAAGGACTAAATGCTTTACAGACTTCCACTCCGAGTGACTGTTCGAAGGAGTCGAATCAAATTCGATAGTTTGAATTCACTCATTCTGTGCGCAGGTGAAGTCAAGGGGTGACTCTAGCAGTGCCACCGGTGTGCAGCGGAATATCCCTGCGTTACATATACTTCAGATTTCGCATTGCATACACGCTTTATTTTGAAAAATAATTTGCCGTTTAGTAGTACTTAATCATGGAAATAGTGAAATATTTTATTCTGTTAAAGTTCGATTTTAAAAGCACTGTTTAGTTTTCCGCAAAGTCGTAAGTTTTCGACGGAGGTTGAGAAACGCTATAGTTCTGCTTTCGCAAAAGCTTGTGGCACTGCAGTCCGGAGGCTAAAGAGATTTTGGTAAGGCGAAGTATAAAAGAATGGTCAACGCGGGGTTATGCTACGTGGAACCTATTATAGAAATTTCACTACCAAGAAATCGTCTACTGTGCAAGTGACATCGGTGAAACAACTGCAAATATGTTGCCACCTCTATGAAAATAGAAGACGTTCCATTACATACCTCGTCACCCGCTCACACCAATTTCCTCTCTAATGACCAACTATCTTCTTTTTTCATCAACTCAGCCCTCGTCTCCCGAATCGATTGGCCATGTTGCCAACTGCGAGGTAAATTTCCTTGAAGAGATAGCGAAGAATTCCGTCCAAGAAAACTCATTGAAGACTTATCGGCAGTAAATTACTCATTCTGAATTCAGGTTGATTTAATTGGGAATATTCCAAAAGGTTTAAGGAAGAGATATATTTCTGTAGGCATTTCTTGGTTGAAAAATCGCTGTTTCTTGAAACACGAATTTAATAATTTGTGTCCAAACTTAAAATTCTTCCATGTTTTTCATAAATTAATGTAAAATTTGGTGAACATTTCCGAATGGTGGTGGAGAATTTAGACCACTTGACCCCATCTCATTGTGCTTTTCAGTTGATGAATTTGCGGAGTAGTCTAGAATTCAGCAAAAAAGTTTGCATTACATGGTCAAAATAAAGACCATAATTTATCAAAATTAGCATCAATTATCGATTATTCTTGATTATTTTAAACATTTATTACTACTTATATCCTCGCATCGAAGAAAATATTTTAGTTAATCGATCCTGAAGAAATTTGTTTGTTCACCATATTAATATCGAAGTCATGGACTCCCACACCGCCTGGTTAGCTTTTCAAGATCCGTGGATTTACCTCCTTACAAATAATTTATTTTTGATAGCATCGCTAAATGCACTATAAAAAGTAGTTAACAAATTACGATGGCTTTAATTCGCTTTTGAAATCGTTGTACTAGTTCAGGTATCAAATAAATGAATTATAATTATTTCATTAAGTAAACGTTTGCTGTTTAGAGTTATAAGTAAAACATTCTTCGTTTCGAGGACGTGAAAAAGTGTATACAATATATCCAGGAAACTATCGATCAATAAGGAAACCATCAATCTAGCGACAAAGTTGCTGAATTTGCGCATTTGCTCAAGTTATTCCTCCAATTTAGATGTTGAGTTAACGTCAAACTGAGAATCGACCACGGGACCGCTTTCACCAAATATGAACGCATTGCATTCTTGGTTATCAGAGTGCCCATCAACTTATATACCAGTAAATGCTATAGATAAACAATCGCGTTTAGCTGAAAATGTTGAAGAAAAATCACATGCATCGATAACCTGTACACATGTTTGAAGGTGATTGAAACAGACTTAAATCGAAAAATTTATTCAGTAAGTTAAGCTCTGAAAGTAGAAATAACCATTCTCAAGCCGTTTTACGTATTTTATATCCTTGCAATCGATTTTACCTAAAAGTTTTCACGAGCAGTTGTAAAATGGCTCACTTCATTTTAAGAACCATCGGTGGAGTTAAGAGCGAGAGTGTTTTTGCTCAGTTTGCAGCCCTGACAGCGGACCCTTTCTAAGATTTCTCTTCCCTGCGGACGAAACTAAGGCACCCTTCCATTAAAAACTCTCTTTGAGCTCCTTAAGGCTGCTTCTCTCACAGCAAATCTCTTTCACCTTTTCTTTGCCTCCGAATCTCATTTTTCCGAATTTCCCTTCTCCAGCTACTTAGCACACCTGTCTTTCATTTGTAGTTTCAGAGTGCCTTCATAATGATCGATGCCTTATGTCACTTTATGTACTCTCGTGCTGGTTTTCACTCGTCTTAGTTGATATCTTAACGTGATCAAGAGTTTATATCGAACGAAACCACACTACATTAGCTCCCTACTTTCATTTTTCCTCTTTTATTCACTTGTCCAGTTTCATTTTTGTGTACGTTTCGTCGCGTGGTTATTTACAGCATTTCTGTGACGAAGCTTCTCGACGTCTCTGTTATTCGAGGAGCATTCATTTCCTTCGATTTATGAAGTCACTGAGAATCTGTGTAGTTATCCTTAACGTTATTTTCTTTTTCGTTTTTGTTGTTATTTCACTCAGCCCTTAATTGTTTGTACTTTTGGGTGCGCTGAGGTATTTACTGATTCTTTCGTTTAAACTCAAAATCATAACTTATTATGTTGTGTGATAGTCAAGTCCTTTCGCCCCGAAACATCGTTATGAGGAATCCAGTTTGATCGCTTCCCATTTTCTTCTCTTTGTTTGGAAGTCTCACTCATTTCAAGACTTACGAAAGAATAATCAGTTGTTTAACCACCGGAGTGATGAGTGATTGACGTGACAGCGATCGAGCCCCGGGGTTCTGGGTTCGAGTCCCGGCCAGTCTAATTTTTCTTGTTGAGGAGTAGTCGTGGGCATTCGTAAATAATAAAATTATTAAAACGAATGTAATTGGGGTCTTCCTGTTACCATAGAGAAATTATTAGATTTTGTTATTATTATTACTATAATAGTAATGTTGAAGATAGTCTTCTCGGGCTGCTAACCGGGTGGCTTCTCCCAGGCCCGAGAAGACTATCGCAACATACATTCCACCGGGAAAGCGTCAAGACTCATCAAATAATAGTAATATTTCGTTTGTTTTCTCTTGTCTTGTGAGCTTTGAGTGCATTAATTTGTAATTTTATTTCTGATGTGTGCAATCCTAATTTGTTCATATCCGTCCTGACGACAAACTTAGTCTGACAGGGTTTTTTCAGGGTTAATTTTGTATGCGGGTATGAAAAAAAATATTCTTATTATCACTGTTATATGCAAACATACCCACAATTCGTTTTTAAATCATTTACGAACGTTCGTATCCTTAAACAATTATTCATGAATATGTTTCGAGATACAACTCCAAATCCCCGCTAAATGCTACGACCTCCTTCGACCCCGTGGATATAAATGTGGGAAATTTATTCATTTACCATTTCGATTCGACGTACAAATAGATTCGATTGAGGTTCTCATCTCGGATGAATTTCATCTTTTCAATTTCTTCTCGTATTTCCGAATATTCCCACCAACTCTTTCCTTTTTATTTCAAATAACCCCAAAGGCTGTCGCCGAGCAAAATAAATATTCCTCCTCTTCCAGCCAACTTCTCCGTTGAAAACAGACGATTCGATTCTGCCTAAGGCTCGTCTCCGTCGCCAGAGATGGATTCTTTCCCTGTAGAGCACCTAAATGCCACCAAAACGACGTTTCTATGTCAGTGAAAACTTCTTAAAACTTGTTGTTGTAATAAATAAAGTTGAAAGTAACTAGTAGTAAGTTCCATTGAACGAAATGAAGTCCAAAGGCGACTAAAATGTTGTGCGAAATTATTCTCCTTTGCACTATAAATACATCGTTTGATTGCCGATGGTAAAAACCTTCATTCGTATGACGAGGTACTGCGTACTTTTGTATTTTCTGGGTTTTATGTGTATCGGAATCGCTCGACGCATGAAAAAACGAATGGATGAAGATACGTAACGAAGAAAATCAACTGGTGCTTGGTGCTAGTACTGGTGCTTGGTGGAACAGAAAAATAAATACCTCTCAGAAATTAAAAGGGGTTTCACGAAAACGCGCATAGTATAACATTGAAAGGCTCCTTATATCGACTGTTGGAATAATGTTGATCGTGTAGATGATGGAGGTAAAATTAAATCGCTATGAAGCAGTTAAGATATATTTGCGAAAACAGCAGCTATTAGCAGAAGAACTTGAATAATGGCTTTTGTACGCACAAAATCCCCAGAAAACTACAACCAACATTAATCAATTCACCATCAATTTCATATTGAGAGTTTCACGTACAAAGTTCTATCAATAATAATTCGCAAATATTCACCTTCCTGTGCGTTAAATTTTAGTTGTCGGAATTGTGGGAGAATAATAACGCTATTCATCTACACGCCACGCACGAAAATTTGTCGTTTCGATCTGAGGACGAAATCACTGACATCTTCATTACACTCCGTTAGTATGATAGACCCCATCTTGGCGAGGTTAGCCCATGTGGGTTTCTCTTCCACTTCACCCCGTATGCCATTGTGATATGTACAAAATATAATTATAAACTTAAAGAAGAAGCACGCTGTAGGTAAAAATCTTTGCAAGTATGAGTGAGTTCTTAAGCGATGGAATTTTGAAATACATTTTAACCTATATTTATGAAATACCAAAAATTTAGCAAGAGAACGGCATATAGTCTGGCTTTGAAATAAAGTAATTAGTAGAAACTATTTCATATTTGGCAGGTAAACGTTATAAATAGTAGTAGAGTGATAAATAGTGTAAATTTCTCGTTAATATCGGAGGTAATTCTTCTCACAGAAAGTTGAACTCGACTCGACCGAGAGCTTTTTCAAATTATACATATATTTGTAATGGGTTCATTACTGTGGTCGTGCCTCCAAAATCATAAATATATGCTACCCATTACTGCTGCGTGTGTTTTCGCCGTCGAACGTTACTCTCGCGTAGACCGTCTGAGAGATTTCAACGCCACAAGTGTCCCCCCTTTCCGATGGACCGGTTCGGCCGTCAATGGGCCTCACAAAGGCGCGCTATATCCGCTCCTCTCACGCACATTCCTCCTCTTCCATTCGCCTTCCTCAGAAACCCAACGCGTCCCTGCGCTCCATTGGTGTCCACGAAACACCTACCCTCCGTCTAATAGGGGAAGTGTGTGCATGTGTTTTGGTTCTTCCTTTCCCATCGGTCTCAGTATTCACTGACTAATGAAACCGGTGCCTCCGGAAAGATGCTCTTTAAGCCCTCAGTGTTCGAATGCTTAATCAAAGTTTTTAGAATTTGTGTTCGCATCGGTGGATATAAATAATTAATATCTCGATTACTTTTTCTGTTGCTGACCGTCTCTTTCTAGAATACCTATATTTTGCGTCCTTGTTTTTTTATTTTTTTGTATTATCATATTCGTTACTTATATAATTTAAAGTCATAATCTGTCGTTCTGTACACTTTTTTGTACTAGCGTGCATTTATATCGTCTATTTTTTTTGAGAGGCGTTGCTGACACTTTCCAGTTTTCTCATTTTCACCTATCTTCTGTTAATCTTTATTTACTACAGTCGGTAGGTTTCGCATATTTTTCACCCTCTTTTCGTTGGTGTTTCTCTGCAGGGTTTTGATTTTTTATTTTTTCTCAAGTGCAGACTTTCGTTTTTTCAATCCCATATAATATCGTCTTCTCTATATCGTTTTTTTTTGAGTAATCCCAAAAGCGCTTTCTTTACACCCTTTTATGACATTGGGTTACTTGTATGTAGAAAGTAACTACTTTCAATCTCGCACTTAAATAAAGTCTTGTTGTTATCATTATTATTATATAAATTCCCACATATTAGTTTTAATGCAATTATTGTTAGTAGAATTAATACCAAAATTGCATTCACGGTTTAATCAATCTCTAAATATTGCCGCTTAAAAATTGTTGCTGTAATCTGATAGTAATTGCTGGTGAATTGAAATAGTACACGCAGAAAGACGAGGGCTTAATCGCTCTGTTGGAGTTAACTTTCAAATGTTTTTTGGAATAAAATTCATGTGGTAAGGGTTGTATTAAAGGATTTCTTTTATTCTATATTTCTCTTCAATTCAAGACTATAATCTAATGCAGTATCTGTTTTTTAATTCGTTTGCTGTAATAGGATAAGTAAGCGGGATACACGTCCTATGGAAGTCAATCGTTTGCTATTTAGAGGGGGCAAAATAAGTTGAAACCGCGTTCTGCGGAAGTAAACGGACTGTAGGCATATGAGCATTTTGTTACCACGGGTAACGTCTACGAAGTCTTCTCACAGACTTCCAAAAATACGTTAAGTTAATCACAGGTCGTCAGTATGTTGTCATTTCGTAATTTGAGTGTAGAATTTTTTATGGTTTTAATGCGTGGATCTATTTAAGTTTTTAGTTTTTTTGCGTCTCTTTTGGTCCTCTATTTATCGGAGAATTTTCCTTTATGTTCCGTTCATTGATATGGAAATTGCGTAACCCTTCTCATTCTGTATCTTTTCGCCAATTACGATTTAAATCTGACCTTATCCTTTGGTCAAACCGCGAATTTATCTTATCGATCGTTAATATAAGGTATCCCTTAATTCCCTGAATCGTCTGCGTGTTTTCCCATCTCGATTCTTCGTCCCTTCCAAAGGGGAACGGAAAAGTCCTGGGGAAACTAAAATAAAAACAATAGCGGGATTCCCATCCCCAGTTTCCTTGTTATTCGTCGCAGTGTTTTTATTTCCTCTCACCGCGTCTTTTTTCCTTCCCCGTACATATCCACTCTCTCTACCGAATCCATTGGCACTCTCTCAATCGTCAATTGCGTTTTCATTTCGGTAGAGAAACAAAGTTGTTATTCGGAAAGCTTTTATCGATAACATGAAGGGCGGTTAAAAAATAAGATCACCGATTTCACTGCGCAACTGCGCTTGAAGTTTACTTGTTTGAGAAGCTGATTTCAACGCTGAACCGATTCCGGCTGCCGGAGTTGATCCGAAACTCAACCGGGATTTTAAGCTTTTATTGGACCAGAATGCAAATTGGAACGGGATATACCGGAGCTTTATGAGGTTAGAATTTCGGTTAATAAAATGATGAGGATTAATACCGTTAAACGCCATTAGTACTGAATGATTCCTTTTTGACGCACCTTGATCCCCTGAAAATCGACCCTTTTGACCTGTTAGCCCTCGTTTAGATGACGCAAAGCCTTTCGTTTCTCCCTTCTCATCACGTGACCTTTTCATACTTTATACCCAATTTTTGTTCGCCGCCAAGTGAATGTTCCTCTCTCTCTCTCTGTTTTGCCCACTCTTTCACGGCCTTTTCACTGGAGACGCTCTTCATTTTTACAGCATTCTCGTATTTCATCTCCACCATATACGCAATACACCTTTGACTTCGACTGGTTCATTGCGTTTACATAAATATTATTTGTCATATGAATAATTTCTTTACGCCTTTTCTTTTTTAACGCAAGTAACATTGCAGGCATCCGAATATTCTTAGAACGATGGAGATGACATATTTTGAATATCGTATGTAGGTTAACGTATATATGATTCTGTATTAGTTAAAGATATTTCGATTGATTTCGACCCAGGGGTGGATTTATAATTTATAATAACCTGATGGCCTCATCCTCATGGGAGCCTCAATCACATTCTCGTAAATTTTCAGTAACAAATTGTTCTGATATTTCGCTTCGAGAAAGTGTTTTATATTTGTTGAGTAAGTCTGAAAACGCATTTATAACATGCGTTAGATGCTTATGTCACTATAAAAAGTCTATTTATGTTTTATCGCATTTTATAGAAATACTACTGTAATTTAAAATTATTTTAATTATCTTCACCCCGTATGCCATTGTGATATGTACAAAATATAATTATAAACTTAAAGAAGAAGCACGCTGTAGGTAAAAATCTTTGCAAGTATGAGTGAGTTCTTAAGCGATGGAATTTTGAAATACATTTTAACCTATATTTATGAAATACCAAAAATTTAGCAAGAGAACGGCATATAGTCTGGCTTTGAAATAAAGTAATTAGTAGAAACTATTTCATATTTGGCAGGTAAACGTTATAAATAGTAGTAGAGTGATAAATAGTGTAAATTTCTCGTTAATATCGGAGGTAATTCTTCTCACAGAAAGTTGAACTCGACTCGACCGAGAGCTTTTTCAAATTATACATATATTTGTAATGGGTTCATTACTGTGGTCGTGCCTCCAAAATCATAAATATATGCTACCCATTACTGCTGCGTGTGTTTTCGCCGTCGAACGTTACTCTCGCGTAGACCGTCTGAGAGATTTCAACGCCACAAGTGTCCCCCCTTTCCGATGGACCGGTTCGGCCGTCAATGGGCCTCACAAAGGCGCGCTATATCCGCTCCTCTCACGCACATTCCTCCTCTTCCATTCGCCTTCCTCAGAAACCCAACGCGTCCCTGCGCTCCATTGGTGTCCACGAAACACCTACCCTCCGTCTAATAGGGGAAGTGTGTGCATGTGTTTTGGTTCTTCCTTTCCCATCGGTCTCAGTATTCACTGACTAATGAAACCGGTGCCTCCGGAAAGATGCTCTTTAAGCCCTCAGTGTTCGAATGCTTAATCAAAGTTTTTAGAATTTGTGTTCGCATCGGTGGATATAAATAATTAATATCTCGATTACTTTTTCTGTTGCTGACCGTCTCTTTCTAGAATACCTATATTTTGCGTCCTTGTTTTTTTATTTTTTTGTATTATCATATTCGTTACTTATATAATTTAAAGTCATAATCTGTCGTTCTGTACACTTTTTTGTACTAGCGTGCATTTATATCGTCTATTTTTTTTGAGAGGCGTTGCTGACACTTTCCAGTTTTCTCATTTTCACCTATCTTCTGTTAATCTTTATTTACTACAGTCGGTAGGTTTCGCATATTTTTCACCCTCTTTTCGTTGGTGTTTCTCTGCAGGGTTTTGATTTTTTATTTTTTCTCAAGTGCAGACTTTCGTTTTTTCAATCCCATATAATATCGTCTTCTCTATATCGTTTTTTTTTGAGTAATCCCAAAAGCGCTTTCTTTACACCCTTTTATGACATTGGGTTACTTGTATGTAGAAAGTAACTACTTTCAATCTCGCACTTAAATAAAGTCTTGTTGTTATCATTATTATTATATAAATTCCCACATATTAGTTTTAATGCAATTATTGTTAGTAGAATTAATACCAAAATTGCATTCACGGTTTAATCAATCTCTAAATATTGCCGCTTAAAAATTGTTGCTGTAATCTGATAGTAATTGCTGGTGAATTGAAATAGTACACGCAGAAAGACGAGGGCTTAATCGCTCTGTTGGAGTTAACTTTCAAATGTTTTTTGGAATAAAATTCATGTGGTAAGGGTTGTATTAAAGGATTTCTTTTATTCTATATTTCTCTTCAATTCAAGACTATAATCTAATGCAGTATCTGTTTTTTAATTCGTTTGCTGTAATAGGATAAGTAAGCGGGATACACGTCCTATGGAAGTCAATCGTTTGCTATTTAGAGGGGGCAAAATAAGTTGAAACCGCGTTCTGCGGAAGTAAACGGACTGTAGGCATATGAGCATTTTGTTACCACGGGTAACGTCTACGAAGTCTTCTCACAGACTTCCAAAAATACGTTAAGTTAATCACAGGTCGTCAGTATGTTGTCATTTCGTAATTTGAGTGTAGAATTTTTTATGGTTTTAATGCGTGGATCTATTTAAGTTTTTAGTTTTTTTGCGTCTCTTTTGGTCCTCTATTTATCGGAGAATTTTCCTTTATGTTCCGTTCATTGATATGGAAATTGCGTAACCCTTCTCATTCTGTATCTTTTCGCCAATTACGATTTAAATCTGACCTTATCCTTTGGTCAAACCGCGAATTTATCTTATCGATCGTTAATATAAGGTATCCCTTAATTCCCTGAATCGTCTGCGTGTTTTCCCATCTCGATTCTTCGTCCCTTCCAAAGGGGAACGGAAAAGTCCTGGGGAAACTAAAATAAAAACAATAGCGGGATTCCCATCCCCAGTTTCCTTGTTATTCGTCGCAGTGTTTTTATTTCCTCTCACCGCGTCTTTTTTCCTTCCCCGTACATATCCACTCTCTCTACCGAATCCATTGGCACTCTCTCAATCGTCAATTGCGTTTTCATTTCGGTAGAGAAACAAAGTTGTTATTCGGAAAGCTTTTATCGATAACATGAAGGGCGGTTAAAAAATAAGATCACCGATTTCACTGCGCAACTGCGCTTGAAGTTTACTTGTTTGAGAAGCTGATTTCAACGCTGAACCGATTCCGGCTGCCGGAGTTGATCCGAAACTCAACCGGGATTTTAAGCTTTTATTGGACCAGAATGCAAATTGGAACGGGATATACCGGAGCTTTATGAGGTTAGAATTTCGGTTAATAAAATGATGAGGATTAATACCGTTAAACGCCATTAGTACTGAATGATTCCTTTTTGACGCACCTTGATCCCCTGAAAATCGACCCTTTTGACCTGTTAGCCCTCGTTTAGATGACGCAAAGCCTTTCGTTTCTCCCTTCTCATCACGTGACCTTTTCATACTTTATACCCAATTTTTGTTCGCCGCCAAGTGAATGTTCCTCTCTCTCTCTCTGTTTTGCCCACTCTTTCACGGCCTTTTCACTGGAGACGCTCTTCATTTTTACAGCATTCTCGTATTTCATCTCCACCATATACGCAATACACCTTTGACTTCGACTGGTTCATTGCGTTTACATAAATATTATTTGTCATATGAATAATTTCTTTACGCCTTTTCTTTTTTAACGCAAGTAACATTGCAGGCATCCGAATATTCTTAGAACGATGGAGATGACATATTTTGAATATCGTATGTAGGTTAACGTATATATGATTCTGTATTAGTTAAAGATATTTCGATTGATTTCGACCCAGGGGTGGATTTATAATTTATAATAACCTGATGGCCTCATCCTCATGGGAGCCTCAATCACATTCTCGTAAATTTTCAGTAACAAATTGTTCTGATATTTCGCTTCGAGAAAGTGTTTTATATTTGTTGAGTAAGTC